>JZKD02S1963273.1:26858-48690 GCA_000966675.3 Picea glauca
CCTAGACATCCAAAAACCTAACCCTAGGAGATGAAGTGCCAAAAGTCATGTGGGCCTCGTTTGGGTAAGTTAGTACATCAACTTCTCGGGGTCGTAACTTTTGCATACGATCTCCATTTTAGGCGTATGATAGCTCGTTGGAAAGGTATTGTCGAGAAACTCAATATCAAAAACCCTTCATTTAGGCACTCAAAATGGCCCCGGAAGTTAAAACCTGCTAAAAATAGTAAATTGTCAAAATTGCTAGAAAATTGTTTTGAGCCAGTCGGAAAAGGTGGGTGGCCACCAATATCCACCTGGATCAATCCTCCCTCCTTAGGAAGCAATGGTCTCCATTGCATTGAGTTCTCGGGGGAGAGGTAAAAGTGTCTGTTGGATCTGCATCTTGGTGAGTTGCTTGTATTGCTGGAGATGTTGCACTGCTTAGTTTGTGGAAGTCTATAATGAACCTGTTGAAGTTGAGGTTGTTCAACAAGTCGAGCTACATGAGAGGAAGGTGTGCAGAAGGAATATTTGCACTTTGCTGCAACCTTGTCGACTTGCTTCTGTTGGATATAAGGTGCAGGGGGCGAGGTTGTAGTGGTTGCAGTGTCCTTTTGTCCCCCTTTTGAACATATTTTGAAGAAGCTAAATTTTGCAGTATGTGATACTACCTTGTGGCACTTTTTAGGTGGAACAATAGTTGGAACTACCTCTGGTATTCTATAGAGATGACCCCCCAAAGTAACAATGACACTACGGGGTCGAGACTCATAAACAGCATGGCTCTTCCACATATATGGTTGGCCCAAGAGAACATCACAAACATCTAGTGGGGCAACATAACATAATACCTCATCCTTGAAGGGTTGGATATCGTATGACAATCAACATTGCTGGATGACACGAAGATATCGTCCTTGGTGAAGCCACTCAATGTTGTATGGTTGTGGGTGTCGTGTTGTCGACAATCCCAACTGTTTGACAACCTCTGCTGAGATGAGGTTCTTCCAGCTTCTGCTATCAATAAGAAAATGTAGCGGGGTCCCCTTCACCCACATCTGTGAATGAAAAAGGCGCTCCCCCTCTTCAGGATCTGTTGGCTTTTTAGGTTGAAATGTTGTGGTCGTGACAATAGCAGTGGGGTCTGCGTCAATGATCTGTCCTTTACCAGTATTTTCATAATCAGATTCGAAATCAGGGTTCAGCTCCTCGTCTTTGATCTTGACCACCAATGACTGTTTTGAGCGACATTCATCAGTGTTGTGCTAAGGGATTTTGTGGAAATCACACCATTTTCCGGTGTCCTTCTTTTTTTTCGCGTGACCCTTCTTTTCCTGTGTCTTGGACTGGTTTTCGGGAGACTGTTTGTTAGGGTCGTCTTTGTCATGCTTTGGTTGTTGCGGATTTGCAGACCCAAACTCCCATTTGTTCTGGTGCTTAAATTTCTTCTCAATTTTAACAACATATCAATAAGTAGCACCGAGTGATGAGATGTCCATAAAATCCATTTCAATCTGGATGTATATGTGTAGAGCCCCATAGTATTTTAGAACCAAATGTCGCTCGGAGTCTTTGATACCTATCTTGGTGCGCAAGGTATGGAAGGTATTGGTGAACTCCAAAACTGCTTGGCCCCTCTCTTGCCATAGTGTGGTCCATCTCATGTACTGGTCCTCATAGTTTCCAATAGGGTAATACTGTTCTTTTAGCACATCCACAAAAAAATCTCAAGTGGGATCGACCCCATATATTCCAGACTCCTCTATGGAACTTTGTTCCCAGTAAGTTTCCCACCAATGTTTGACACGAGGGAGAGCTTTAAGGAGTGCAAAGGTGATCTTTTCTTTGTTGGAAAAATTGTGAACAGAGAAATAACCTTCTAGTAGAGTTAACCATTTTTCTAGGGCTTTTGCATCTATCTATCCTTCAAATACAGGAATATCAAAATTAACTTGTACCTTGAAAGGCGAGGTGCCTCCAAAATGGCCACTTGATGAATATGCGACTGATGCTATCAGCAGGCATTGAAGGATGTGGGTAAAATACCCCATCATTTCGTCCCCCTGTCGCATGAGAGCTTACTCAAGCAACAGATTGATAGGATCGTTTGCTCCGTCGTTTTTCTTTTCTTCCGCCATTGAGGGTTTCTTGGGTGTGCGAGAGCAATTTTCTTCAAGAGAGACAAGCTAGAGAACCAACTTTCTATAATCGAACCTTGTTGGGGACATGCACTGAAAAAAAACGATCAAGAACAACTTGCTCTGATACCATTGATCCAGATTATTTTCGGCACGAAATGAGAGCGGAGATATAATAAATAAATGCACAGAGATATCGTGTATATCCAATAATATAAAAAAAATATATTAGATATGAAACCATAAACACAAAGATGCAGTAATACACGATTTCTATTAATGAAAGAAATGTACAGAGACTGTAAAAATACAGAGTGAAAGACTTGCTAGAATGGTGGCAGCTTATCTATGAGAAGAGATGTGACAGCTACTCGCATTCGCAAGAACATGATTACAATGAGGCTCTGTAGGACTTTTTACAATAAACATGAATGCCAAAAACCCTATACATCCAAAAACCTAACCTTAGGAGATGAAGCACCAAAAGTCATGTGGGCCCCGTTTGGGTAAGTTAGTACATCAACTTCTCGGGGTTGTAACTTTTGCATATGATCTCCGTTTTAGGTGTATGATAGCTTGTTGGAAAGGTATCGTCGAGGAGATTCATTTTGGTAGCTCAATAATTCCTTCGAATATCATTGAGAACCTTGATCTCGAAAAACCTTCATTTAGGCCCTCATAATGGCCCCGAAAGTTAAAACCTGCGAAAAATAGTAAATTGTCAAAATTACCAAAAAACTATTTTGAGCTAGTCAGAAAAGGTGGGTGGCCACCGATATCCACCTAGATCAATATACTTCATGCATTTGATGTTTCAACCTTGTTGTTTTCTGTGCATCCTCATCCCATTCTAGCATGAGTTTGCTATACTCCGCGTGTAATGTTTCATTGCATGTAGTCACTTTGAACAACTCCATATAAGTCAATTATGCTCACAATTGGATCTCTTGTGTGCACTTGTCTACAATTTGTGTATCATGTTCACTGGTAACTATGACAACACTAAGAAAATATGACTTAATGCTTGCGCGTGTTAGAAAAACAGGATCGTGGAGCAATAAAATAAGACAAATGCAGAAATAAAACACAGAAGATACACAATAAAATAGAGACATGGATATACGTGGTTCACCTAGTGTGAGCTACGTCCACCAAAGAAATTTCCATGTCCTTCATTTTTATTATCCAACAAAATGAAGGGATACAACCTACAACACACCCGTTGTAACTTCCTCTTATTTCTCTCACAATATCCTCTCTCAGAATACAATATTTGCAATAATACATAGCCAAAATACAATTCTCTAGTAAAAGAGGGTTTCCTTCTAGGGAAAAAAACCCTAAAATAACTTCTACCGTCAAATATGCGACCTTATAATGAGCGGTCCAGACTGACTACGAAATTACAATATTTGACAAGGCAAATTTTCCCAAATTTTCGCTTCAGAGGCGTTGTCCCCAAATCCCTTGCTTCGGGGGGGTGGGTACAAAAATTGTCGTCGCCTCCTTGGTGATGGTTATGGGGGGGAAATCCCCCCCACACCCGTCGTTGGGGAATGGGGTCCAAACACAAGTGAAAAAAACCTCTGAATCAGGAAGATAATCAAGCTCCACAACCAACAACACACGCTCCTACATTTTTGTCATGGGAAACTCTATGGCCTCTATTGATATATTCATGATTTGACACTCCGATATTGTTGATGATGGTTGAAATGTCATCGGTAGTGTCTCTGTTGTATTTTTTGTGCTCTCTATGTGTTCTTCTTATGTGAGTCGTACTAGCGCTATCCTATTTGATTCCAAAATCTGGTGTAGTGTAGCTATCTGCGCCTACACATTCATGTGCATTTCCTCCCATTTCTATGCAACTCGCTGAAATGATTCTTCAATAACTTATTTCACTTTATCTCCAATCTTCTCCAATTCACCTTCAGTTAAGGCCTATATAAATACTTCCTTTGAGGATTTCCTCTTCTTGTGTTTATGTGGTAATAGCTCTTTAGGATGCTCTTTTCTCTTCTCTCCAGTGTGTGGTGCTATTTTCTAAGTGTCACCTACACCATTCCCTAGTTCTTCATGTTCCTATTCTTCTTCTCGATCCTTCTCTTGGTGTTGTGTTTCCTTCTGCGTTGTTTCCGACATTGGGTTTTTCCACTCTGCTTCCTGGTTGTTTATAATCAGATAAACATCATGTTCTGTCAGTCTGTAGCTGGTCGCCAACTATTATTGATTTGGATACCTCTTTTCCTGGATGTACATGTTATGAACATAAATATACATATAAAATAGATATTCATAACATAATAATTAATTAATAAATAATAAGTATTAATAATGAAAGGGCATGTCTCAAATGACATGACTATTGGTTAAGCGCACCCCTGCTTGGGTATATAAACAAGCCCTCATTCTCAATTGTATCATATCATCTATTCATATTTTATACATTATTCCTACATGGATTATTATGTTATATTGCAATTATTTTGGATAATTCTTGTGTGAGCGAACTTTGTTCGTCTCATTTGGTATCAGAGGCTCGTTTCTAATCCTGGCCATTGGTCAGATTTCATTGTCCTTGGCAACAAAACTATTGGCTTTTGGCCACATCAAATTTTTTTCAAAGAATTTCTCTAAATTTGGTCTTTGAACACTACCCTTGGCCTTTGGCCATTTAAGATTCGGAATTTCACCGCAAAATTGAAGTTTTTCTGCAAAGAAAGATAGAAAAAAAAAATAGTCTCCTGCACATTTAAATGATTAGAAAATTGAAAAAAAAAATTACAAAAAGTTATTACAGCCTGAAGGAACTCCACCATACAGCAGCCACCCAAGAAATCTGTGTCCGTACCGCTGCCTCCTGAGCAATTTTATCTGGCCATATAGACTTACCGATTTCAATTGCAAGATCGATATTTCCATACAGCTGTCATATGAGTCACAGCAACCAACTGTCAATTTTTGGTCTGAATTTTGTGTTCGTACAGAAATTGTAGCCACTAATATATTTATGTGAATAGTGAGCATTGTGTGGAGTGCATAAATCGAGCCGTCATTCATAAAATTGCAGAGAAAACCAACACATAAACCAAAGGAGGTGATGGGTGAATAAAAATCGTATCGCTGACTAGTATAAGTGCCTTGCAGAGTGAAATAGTCAGCGGTGTAATCGTATCAGATATACTAGGGTTATTCGCCCAGTTCACTAAGAGACGTGTCTCATCATTTTTTCGCGACATATCACCAATAACAATTAATGACGGATTATTAAAATTCTAAGGAAATAATTATATTAAGGAAATATAATAAAAGAGGGCGAGGCCCTCTTGGGCATAAATAATATTAACAAAATGGAAGCATGATTATTCATTAGGAGAAAGTTATATCTTCAAGCCACCTGTAATAGATTTCTGTGGGCATAAAATTGTTTTCCGTGAAATTGAAGTTTCATCAAAATTATTACAACAGAGGTTAAGTCATGCCAATAGTGTTTTCAAAGGAAGACGTGATGACAGAGAGGGACATGACTATCCAAAACAACATTACAACATCAAAAATTAAAACTATGCACTATTTTCATCCCTTTGATAAAAGACGAATTGATAAAAGTATATAACAAATAAATTCCACTTAATATATGGTGCAATTTAGTGGCGGGTTATTCTAAAAGGAAGTGTAAGGTACATTTCAAATATTATATTCAAACCCTAGACCATTACCAAAAAGAGATATAAGAAAGGGTATAATTAAAAGAAAATTAAAAGAAAAGATTATAAAGTGATCATGTAAAAAAAAACGGTGTTATAAAGATTATTTAACAATAAAGATAAAGGAAACTCAAGTAATCCCATATAAAGAAGGATTATATTGGATTATTTATGGAAATATAAAGAAATGAAATACATATTATTTGATGAAAAAGTAAAATTATTTTTGAAAAAGTGAACAAAAGGATATTTCAAATATTAAAAAGAACATTTTTCATACAAATATTAAAATGAAAAGTACTTTTATACTTTATTATTAAAGTGTAATAATAAAGAGAAAAAGGTATTTTATATAAGATATGTATTGATAAAGTGAGAGGAGTATAAGGAAAATGATTTTTTCTAAAAATGATTAAAGAAACTTTTAAAAATCATTTATTATGGAAGAATATCAAGATAATTCAGAAATACAATCACAGATATTGGAAGGAGAACTAGTACATTATAAAGCGAACAATAAAAAATTACAGTTTGAAATTGAGAAGGAAAAATATTTAAATGGGTTAACACAAAAAGATAATCGTTACTTCAAAGAGCGTATTCGGGAAATCATTACACAAAATGAAGAACTAAAGACCGAAAGACAAAAAATGAACCATGATTTACTAGAACGAGATGAATAAATATTACGATTAAAAAATCATAATCAAAATTTACTAGTTAAAATTAGAAAGTTAAAAGACAAGAAGCAAGGGAATACAAATTCAAAACAAGAAAATCAAGGTCTCAAGGAGAAATCAACTGAAAATGAGGAAGAAATATCCTTCCTAAGGAACCTTAACTAGAAGTTACTTGAACAAATTAAAATCTTAAAGGACGAAAGAAAGGAGAACCTAGAATCAGAAAAAAACAATAGGTCAAAAAATAAGGAAGAACTTTTATGATTAAAACAACATAATCAAGATTTATTAACTCAGATTTAAAAAGTTGAAGCATGATAAGAAGACTTTACAATAAAATCTAGATCGCAAAACATCATTAGTCGATAAGGAAACGATAACAGATCCAATCAACCTTATAACTCAAAAGGAGGCAAATCCAGCTCATGTAAAGAAGTTTTCAAATGTCGAGGTACAAACAAGTCAGCGATATCAAGAAGACTCAATTCCAAAAGTTAATCAAGAAAAATATGCAAGTATAAGAAGTAAAGATCAAGTTGCAAGGATGCCTTATCAACATCCTAATCACAAAAGTCGATACTTCAGCCAATCAATGTATCAACATACAAAAATAACCGCTATGACAAAGAATGTTACTTCCAATATAAGTGTGGGTCAAAATAGAAGCGATCATGGGAGTATAAATGTATAAAGTTCTTTCCAAGAACCCTATAAAAAACCAAATCCGCAGAAGATCAAATTAGGATGGGCAGACCCCTTTACAATTCGTCAGTTCTTCTCAGTGCTTAGAAGATCCTATCATCTTAGGTCCTCAACAATTACTAACTCAATAATGAAGAAGAATGAGACAATAATTACAAGTTAGAGAACGAGATAAATCTTCCATAAAGTATGCTTTGAAGACAAAGCATTTTTAAGGGGAAGACAATGTTATGAACATAAATATACATATAAAATAGATATTCATAACATAATAATTAATTAATAAATAATTAGTATTAATAATGAAAGGACATGTCTCAAATGACATGACTATTGGTTAAGGGCACCCCTGCATGGGTATATAAATGAGCCCTGATTCTGAATTGTATCATCTTATCTATTCATATTTTATACATTATTCCTACATGGATTATTATGTTATATTCCAAGTATTTTGGATAATTCTTGTGTGAACGAACTTTCTTCGTCTCAGTACATGTGGCGTGGCCCTAATTTGAATCATGTGATTTCTTTATATGCTTCAATTTTCTGAGGAAGGATGCATGGTGTGTCCTCAATACACTGTCGAATTGTATCCTTGTAAATGTAGAAAATGTCATTGTTGTCCATTTTCATATTCTTGTGCGCGGTATGCCACAAAGAAACATACCTCGCCACTAGGCATTATTTCTGCATACCTTCCGAGAACTGAGTTTCTTCTGGCTCCCTCCAAGTAACCAATGCAATTAAAATTAGTAACCATGCATAGTGAAACTTTGTGTCGTTATCCTATGCATCCCTGCAGTCAGTGAAAACTACTTCACCAAAAATGTCACCCAGTTCATCTGCACTCCTGTTATGCACTTTTTTGTTGCTACTATTACTCTTGCAAGAACCTAGTCTCTACGACATTTCCTGAGTAACTTGTAAGCCATCACCTGCGTCACAAATATGACAATATCATCATTAATTTTCGTGATGTCCAATCGGTGTGCTCCTCTTTGCGTGTCATAATGTCCTTCATCCTTTTCGCTAATTCTTTCTCTCGAGTCTTATCCATGAAAAAAGGTAGTGGGTCTTCCCTTGTTGACAACAATAATGTAATATGTACGATAAGTTGATTGTCGATCGACACTGCCTTGTCCAACTAGAGGAAACCTCCATGGACATAGCTCAACAATAACTTGACATAGATGTTAATTTCTGCGCTTCTGCCAAAGTGTGGAATCTCCAACAGGTTCAATATGCTTGTTTTTTGCAATCATGTTTCCCACTCCTACGAATTGACTATGAGTACGAGTGAGTCTGGTATGAGTCTTGTGCATAGATGATTTTGTGGTGCTAACTCTAAATTTCTTCATATCTACAAGATAATGGTATGAAAACCGTAGACTTCATACTTTTCCCAACATGTCTCCCTCATGTTACCCATGATTTTGGTCATCATGATGATGTATTAAGGATGGTGTACTCAGGCTCTTCATTAGAATCTTTTCCTGAGAAAAGTTACCTTCATTTCTCTCCAGAAATCTCATTTTTGAGGAAGGTTCGCAGGCTACCAATACATTTGCCTGCGAGAATGTATGATTCTCGCAGGCTGCCTTAAGCCAGGGTGTGAGAAGTTCGCACTGTGTCTAACTATTAGGGTGCGAACTCTTTCGAAAGAAGGGAAAAAGATGAATTCTCGAAGCTTCTAGAAGGGAATCTTGTAGAAAGATGAGATGGCATTCGAATGGTTATCTAAGTACTGGATTTCCTGATATTTTGGGATCATTCTTATCCAAGTAACTAATTCAGTCTCTCCTATATATTGAGGGGATTCTCATGGAAAAGGTTAGAAGCAAACAAGGTTAAGAAGACATTGGAGAATTTGTGAAAGATTGTGTGAAGGACTGATGCTACAATAGCTAGAGAACTCCAGCAAGTTTATCAAAGGTGGTTGACCTTCTTCATGCAAGTGAGCAAGTGTGTGTGTCAGAGCTAAGGGCCATCGAAAGGAGGTTTGCAACATCAAGGCTCAGGTTGTAAGCTTTGTTTTCTATCAATATGATACAGTAATATGTCGCTTTCCCATAAAGCTAAGTCTACTTTATTGCATAATTCCTTGATCATATACATAGATTAACTGTTGAATATATTAAGTTTTTTTCACTTTGATTGGTTTGAGTTGTCCTAGTCAGAATGACACAAGAGCATTGGAGCGAAGCTGGTACAACAAAGACTAAAGGAAGCGATCATAAGGTATGTCCATGATTCTTGCTTCCTAATTCAATCAATAGTCGAAATCTAGGGAAAGAGCATTATTCTGTCTTGATTTGTTCTAGATCCAGGTGGATCTAGGGAGATCGGTTTATGTCCACACTTACGGATTTATCCTATAACACCTCAATGTTGACCCCAAGTGGAACCACCGGTGTAACGAGGTCATACTTCAACTCCTTAGGCAGTCTAACTAGCTTTGTTTTTGGCTTTCTGGGTGCCACATATGCCCGTGGAAAGTTTAATGGATTTGATGCCTCTGCTCTTGGGGTTTCTTCCTGTATAGGTATTGATGTCTGCTTAGTGCGTGATTTCTTCCACTGTGATGTGAATGCTCCTGTCTTTGGTGTCTCGATGGCTTTTTGCAATTCATCTCTCTCTGCAACTCACTCGACTCTTTGTTCTCTTTGAATGTCCAAACAAACATGACCCTTTCTTGTTTCCCCTCATCTACTTTTATAAGATCTTGCTAGTTGTTTCATTCCTCTTTGCGCCAAAATTCGCAGTCCAATTCGATCTTGTTCACATTCAATTCTTGTTTGGATTTTGCATTAATTTTGTATGTTTCAGTGGATCGTGGTTTAGATTTGATATCTTGTCAAAATATCATCACCACTTTTCATTTATGATGATGCATTTTCTCTGTCTCGCCATCATGTTTTCTCTTTAATGTTTTTTGTGTCATATGCATAGGTCTTTATCTTGGTTCTTTTTGTGAACATTTCAATTATCCTTTATGTGCACAATTCAATTCTCCTTCATGCACAAATTCAATTATCCTTCCAACATGCCTTCCTCTCTCTTTCTTCATTTCCACAACATTTTCTTGTTCATCTCTTTTTTCGCTAATTTGACTCTTTGAACAATGCCCGATTTAGAACTTCAAGTCTTTCATCGCTTCCAATTTTTATTGTTTCCAAGTGCGTGGAAGGAAGATTGTCTCTATATAGTTTTAGTCGACTTCCATTGACGAGTCCTTCCATGGTTTCCCCATTCAATTTCTCCAATTAAACAAAACCTGCCTCTATCACAAATCTTATCACATATAGACTCAACCAGTTCATTTAGAACTTTCTAGTGTGATGCAAAAATTTTCTATCATAGAGAAAAACTAGGTCTCCCATCTAGAACTTTTTATGTTTAATATAACTGTCATGCCATGCTTTTTCGCATGCTTTCTGAACCTGTTGATGATATCATGCAATGAAGCGTTCTTCCTCCAGTTCCTCTAGTTCTAACAGTTTTTTCTCTAGTGCACCAGAATCCATAAGCTTTATTAATGCGACAATGCACAAACTCAACACAATGAATTCCATGGACATAAATTTTTCCTGGCTTTATTAATGCGACAATGCACAAACTCAACACAATGAATTCCATGGACATAACTTTTTCCTGGCCATATACTAATGGAAATGGTGTATATCCTGTCTACTTCTTACATGTGGTCTCATATGTCCATAGATCTACAGGAATCCTTAGGTCCATTTACATTACATATCTTCCTCAGTGCATGCTATAATATCCTGTTAAACAATTCCATTGTTCACAATGCCTAACGGTTTTCTTCACAGAAATTAGCGGAAAATGAAGCGCATAATGCCTAACGGTTCTTTTAAAATAAATTAGAGGAAAATGAAGATTGACGGAAAAGAGAGAGCGTTAATCACATGACAAAATAATTACAATGTTGAGAGTGGGATTTGAAGCCACGCCCTTTCGGACCAGAACCTTAATCTGGCGCCTTAGACCAACTCGGCCATCTCAACATATGTGAATTATTAATTAATGGAACCTCAATCTTCCGTAGCTCTCGGGCGTCCTTGATCTCCCCTCCATTTTCGTCCGCCAATAGCCGGCTTTTCATAAATAAAAAAATCCCGTCCATTACTGGCCGGATTTTATTCCAGAGGCGGACTTCTTTAACGCGTATCATTCAGTGATTACTAAACTCCATGAATGAATATAGATATGAATCTGTACAATAGACACTTATAACTTTGTCCAAGAAAGTCAAATGAGGATAAACGCAGCGCAACTACATGTGTAAACTTTTTCTAACTTATGGAAACTTGAATTTCGTCAAGTGCTATGATGATAGCTTTAGGGTACCTACCTCAACTCTCGGAATGCTACCATTCCCATTTAGCAGACAGTAATTTCAGATTAGTAGTAAGTTATAAGAGTCTGTAACGAGTAAAGCCTAAAACGTCCAGATAAGACTGCACAGCCAAAATGCCAAACGAGGCGGGGGCATTCCGAGAATTGAACTCGGGACCTCTCGCACCCTAAGCGAGAATCATACCACTAGACCAAATGCCCTCATAGATGTCTGTCATTTTCAAGAAGATTTGGTAATCATATTTATTACTGTTTGTAATAATAATGAAAACCTAATAGCAATAGCAATAATGTTTGTAATAAGAATGAAAACCTAATAGCAATAACAAAAAGGAGAATTATATTTCATCCGATTATAATATTATTATTAAATTGTTTATCTTGTTTATAATTTGTGTGTGGGTTGATTCATAATTTAATTGACAATTTCACTTAAAAGAACCCGTGTTTAATATAGTTTTATACTTAATGTTGTTAGCGTTTGTGTAGTCTATTTGTTTCGAGACATTGTTAAAAACTAAAAGGATTGATAAACAATATTTTATTTTGATTCAATTAAATTGAACAAATTATAATTTTATTGGACAATTGACTTGCTTGACCCTTCTCAACTTATTTTTGAACTTAGCACAAGTATGAGAGTATATGAGATAATGTAGATTGTCTTAAAAAGTTTTGATAACCTAGTTTTCTATAAGCACTAAGTTATATGTCTTATAACATACAAACACAAATGCACTCCTAAATCTATGACCAAAATCATATCTATGCTCCTTGTAAATAATGGATACTACTTGCTTTAAATTTCTCCATCTTAGGGTTTTGTATTTGCAAAAGAAAGCTTTTTGGGCTAGTCTACAACAAAATATTATTGTTGGGATTATCCTTGTAGAGAAACATATTAATGGAAGATCTATATTTTATGATCATTAGTCAAAGTGACCAATTTTTCATGAGATTGAATAGTCCAATTACCACTCACTAGGTGAGTGAAATTTCTCATGAGCTTGAATAGTCTAGTCAACACTCATTGCAGTAGGTGAATTACAAAGGTGAATAAGTGGGATTGAAACTAGCTAAATGAATCACAAAGCATCATTCATCACCTTAGAGGCTTGCACCTACTTGCTACCCCGTTTGAAAACTATTAACAAATATTGTGCCTTAAAAATTATTCATAAGCTCCTTACGCTCTTTCTTTAACAATTTGTAAGGCTTTTATACTCCAACATATGAAATATCAATTTTTGGATTATCTACATAGAGAAAATCATTAGTGCATCACCCACCTCCAATAAGCATTAGTCAAAATGATTAACTTTTCATGAGCTTAAATAATTCAACATTCATTACATTTGGTGATGATATATGAAAGTGGAAGTCTCAATAATGGCATCGTGAAGGTTAAATCCCTAGTAGATTGATTGGGAAAAGTATAATGTTACTTTGAGTATGAGAAGGTTGAAGATCCTCAAAGAACAAAGTTCAAAATCACAAGGTTGAAGAGACATGTGACGTTATGGTGGGAGTTTGTGCAGCAAGAGAGAACACACAAGAACAAGATATCAAGATTGACCGCGAGGGGATTATAACAAGAGAGAACACACAAGAACAAGAAGAAGATAGTAAGATGGTCCAAAAGTTGTGCGAGAAATTCTTGCCAGGGGATTATAAACATACACTATTTAAAAATTGTGGACGGTCGAGAGGTGCAAACATTCTCAATACCCCCGAATGAGGCATGAATTCAAATCCACTTTCCATATGATAGTAGGCAAAATTCCAGTTTTACACTCAGGTTGTCTTGGAAATTGTCGAATTTTAAACGTCCGTCCACCATAATGTTAAGAAAAAAGCCTTTGCATGTAAATGGGAATTTTTTCTAGCGGTATGATTCTTGCTTTGGCTGCGAGAAGTCCCGAGTTCAATTTTTTGAATTCCACAATTCGTATCCTGTTTTTCCAGAAAATGAAAAATATCCCATCGTGTAACGCGGAAACGGGAAGTTTGGTGTAGTGTTAAATGGAAGCGCATAATGCTTAACGGTTTTCTTCACAGAAATTAGCGGAAAATGAAGCGCATAATGCGTAACGGTTCTTTTAAATGAAATTAGTGGAAAATATGTATGTATATAATCATCTGAAATCATTGAAGATGATCTTTAACCTTACGAACAAAGTGCACGGTGGATTGTTATAAGAGTCTGTAACGAATAAAGCCTAAAAAGTCCAGATAAGACTGCACAGCCAAAATGTGAAACAAGTCGGGGGCACATTCCGCGAATTGATCTCGAGACCTCTCGCACCATACGCGATAATCATACAACTACAACTTGACCAAATGCCCTGGTTATATACTTGATGTTACTAGCAACTGTGTAGTCCATTTGTTTCGAGACCATGTTAAAAACTAAGAGGATTGATCAAATAATGTTTTATTTTGATTCTACAAAATTGAATAAATTATAACTTTATTGGACAATTGACTTGCTTCACCCTCCCCAACTTATTTTTGAATTTAGCACAAGTAGCATATGACATCATGTAGATTGTCTTAAAAAGTTTTCATAGCCTAGTTTCCTATAAGCACTAAGTTATATGTATTATAACATGCAAACACAAATGCACCCCTAAATATATGACCAAAATCATATCGATGCTCCTTGTGAATAATGGATACTACTTACTCCAAAATTTTCCATCTTAGGGTTTTGTTTTTGCAAAAGATAGCTTTATGAGCTAGTCTACAACAAAGTATCATTTTTGGGATTATCTGTGTAGAGCAATGCATTAATGCATGATCTATATTCCATGAGCATTAGTCAAAGTTGTTGTATTCATTAATGCGGGAACACAAATATCACATGATAATCGATAAACATGTAGATAAAAAACACAAAGATTTCACATGATTCACCCAAACGTTAGGTTACGTCCAGCAAGAAGAGGTATCGGTTGTCTTATTATTCAGATCACGGAGATTACAGCAGCTCACTCACACTCATTGTCTGCCTCTATGGGCTTACAAAATATATAAGAATACACAGTTACAAAGAACTGATTATTGAAAACACATCTCTAATTTTGTCTCATTGGTTTCAACCAATCACTGATTTATAGGATCTAGAATCCTAAACTTGGAAATTTGTTGTCATCGTTTCCAACAATCTCCACCTTGACAACAATTAACCTGATACCTTGCTCATTCGTTTGTTCATCAACTTTTCTGCAAGAAAAAAGAAGCCAAGAACCAATGTAGCTTCTCTAACAATACTGGTTTTGTGAACATGTCTGCGCAGTTCTCTTTTGTATGAACTTTCACAAGAGAGACTCCACGTTCATCGATGACCTGTCTTACAAAATGGTACTTGATAGGTATATGTTTTGTTTTACTATGCTAGGCTAGATTCTTAGTCAAGTGAATAGCACTTTGACTATCACAAAGTAACTTTACTTTGTACTGCATCCTTCCAAACACACCAATCAAACCTTTCAACCAAACTGCCTCTTTGCAATCATGTGAAGTAGCTACGTATTCTGCTTCTGTAGTGGATAAAGCAACAATGTTCTGTAGCTTTGACATCCAACTAATAGCTCCACCTGCAAGAGTAAAGACATACCCTCAAGTCGACGTTCTCTTGTCCAAATCACCGACAAAATTAGAATCAACATATTCACAAACTGATTCACAACCACTGTTATAGGTGATACAATAATCACTTATGCCCCTCAGATATCGAAGCACCCATTTCACTGCCACCTAGTGCTCTTTACCTTGATTTTCCATATACCTGCTGACAACCCCAATTGCATGTGAAATATTTGTCCTTGTACTAACCATCGCATAAATTAAACTTCCTACTGCATTAGCATATGGTATTCGAGACATATATTCCTTTTCTTCTTTTGTACTAGGACATAAACTTGAAGAAAGCTTAAAATGGGAAGCCAAAGGGACTGAAATTGGTTTCACATCGTTCGTACCAAACCTCAAAAGTATCTTCTCAACATACTTCTTTTGTGACAACCAAATCTTACCATTCCTCCTATCTCTGAATATCTCCATGCCCAAAATCTGCCTTGCTCCTCCTAGATCTTTCATATCGAACGTCCTAGCCATCTGAGCCTTTAACTTGTTGATATCAGTTATGCTTTTGCTTGCTAAAAGCATATCATCCACATACAATACTAAGATAATGAATATGTCATTATTCAATTTCTTAAAGTAGACACAATGATCATACTCACTCCTTGTATAATTCTAGCTCACCATGAAAGAGTCAAATTTCTTGTACCATTGTCTAGGCGACTGCCTCAGACCATACAATGATTTCTTGAGCCTGCAAACACATTTCTTTCTACGATTTTGAATGAACCCTTCCGGTTGTTCCATGTAAATTTCCTCATCCAAATCTCCATGTAAGAAAGCAGTCTTAACATCTAGCTGCTCCAACTCCAAATCAAGTGACGCAACTAATGCTAACACAATGTGAATTCAAACAGACTTAACAACTAGTGAAAAAATATCATGAAAGTCAATACCTTCTTTCTGAGAATACCCTTTCGCAACCAACCTTGCTTTGTACCTTTCCACCTTATCATCAAAACCCTTCTTTAGCTTGTAGACCCACTTGCAACCTACAGTTTTACTGTCTCTTGGAAGTTCTACCAGGTCCCATGTAGCATTCCTCTCTAATGCCTTCATTTCATCCTTCATCGCTTCTTTCCATTTATCACTGCTAGAACCCTTCATATCTTCTTGATAGCACGAAGGTTCATCATCATTAGTACTTAAAGAAACTGATGAAACAAAATCATCATACTTTCTTGGAAGATTTCTGACCCCGTGTAGACCTCCTTAGGGAAGTTTGTGGCTCATCCACAATCTGTTGACTGTCATCATCAACCATGTCTTCCTCTACTACAGGAAACTCTTCATGAACATCTTCTGAAACTTGTTCATGTTCACTTTCATTAGTTTCAAATTGAATTTGATGATACTTTGGTGCTTCTCCCTGTTTCATTTGAACATCTACATTTGATTTGATGAGAGATGATTCATCAAATATTACATTTCTGTTAATGGTGATCTTGTGGGAAGTAGTATCCCACAACCTATACCCCTTAATACCATCACCATATCCAACAAAGATAAGCCTTTTTTATCTTGGATCTAATTTAGAACGCTGATGTTTAGGAATTAGAGCATAGGCTTCACAACCAAAAACTTTAAGATTAGAATAATTACAAGGATGACCTTTCCATACCTCTTCAGGAATCTTGCACTCTATTGATGTTGATGGTGATCGATTCACCAGATAACAAGATGTAGTTACTGCTTCTGCCCACAACTCCTATTGCAATTTGGCATTACTCAACATACTCCTTGCTCTCTCTAGACGAGTCATGTTCATGCGTTCAACAACTCTATTTTGCTGAGGAGTATAGGAAGTGGTTTTATGCCTATCGATCCCAAATTCTTTGCAATAGTTTTCAAATTCCATTGATGTAAATTAACCACCATTATTAGTTCTTAAACATTTAATGGATCTACGAGTGCTCTTTTCCACTAAATCTCTAAACTGCTTGAAAACATTAAATACATCAGCCTTTCTTTTCAACATATAGATCTACACCTTCCAAGAGAAATCATCTATAAAAGTTACAAAATATGATGATCCTCCATACGAAATAGTAGGGGATGGCCCCCAAACATCAGAATGGATATAGTATAGGATTCCTTCACTGGTGTGTCTTCCAGTTTTAAATTTCTGCTTATTATGTTTTCCATAAACACAGTGCTTGTAGAAATCTAACTTTAAATGCTTTAGACTAGGAAGCAATTTGCGATTAGATAATACCTTCAATCCTTGTTCGCTCATATGGACCAACCATTGATTCCACAATCGAACATAATCACTTTCATTCTCAGATACTGATGTCGCATGATCTGACTCAGTTCTTCCTTCTAACAGAAACAGGTTACCAACCTTCTTTGCTTTCATAACCAGTAGAATTCCTTTGTATACCTTCATAATTCCACCTTGAAAAATACTCTTGTAAACTCCTATGTGTAAGACTCCCAAAGATATTAGGATCTTCCTAAGTTCAGGTACATGTCTTACATCAGTTAATATTTTAACAGTTCCATCAAACATCTTAATTCAAATGCTACCAATTCCCACAACTTTACATGAGATATCATTGCCCATGTAAACAATTCCATCATCTATATATTGATAAGTAATAAACCAGTGTCTATGAAGACACATGTGGTTTGAAGCACCAGAATCTAATAACCTCTGTTGATCATGACATGAACCAATACTAATTGATAAAACTTCATCAGTCATACCTGAACCTGTTTTTGAACCTATTTCGGTTTCATTTTCTTCCTTCATCTCTTTTGGAGGGTGTTCTTTGGAGGCTTGTTGTCGCTTCCAACAATCCTTCTTCAGGTGTCCAGATTTGCCACAAAACCAACACTAAAGCTTTCTCTTTCTTCCCTTCAACTTTCACCGAGAGAAATATCCCTGACCGTGTCCTCTTTCTTTAGTTCTTTGTCTGATCACCATTTCCTTTGATGTAGAGGTTTCTTGATTGGATTTCTTCATTGTTTCCTCAGACAATAGTGCTCCAACAATATCATCAAACTCAATACTTTCTATTGAACTGAAACTAATAGAGGTAACAAAGTGATCCCATGACGCGGGCAAAGAACATAATAATGTAATCGCCTTATCTTCAGATTCAAATTTCACTCCCATGCTAGTCAACTTGACTAAAAGAGTATTAAAAATATTTAAATGATCAGTTATTTCAGTACCTTCCTTCATGCGAAAACTGTACAATTTCCTTTTCAGGAAGATCTTGTTTGTCAAGGATTCCGTCATATACAATCTTTCCATCTTCGTCCATAAACCAACTGTTGTCTTCTCCGAGACAATATTGAACAGGACATCGTCGGCCAAACACAGGCGTATGGCACTCAATGCTCTCACATCCATCTCATCTCAGTCATCATCTGTTATGGTCGCAGGTTGCTTTTCTTTTCCCAAAAGCACCTTCACCACACCTTGTTGCACAAGAATATCACGCATCTTAACCTTCCAGATCTTGAAATTTTTCTTGCTATTGAACTTCTCAATTTCGAACTTAACACTCTGCATCTTTGCCTTTAGAGGAAACATTCCCAAAAACACCACTGCTTATAATAACCGAGGCCCTTTCAAAAAATATGTGTAGGAATGATGGTATAAACTTTACAAGGTTCAATAAAAGAGTTTAATAAAAAACATTTTTTACCAACCTCACCTTTTTAATTTACTTTATACCTCAAATTTTTTCACTCCCAAAAAAAAAACTTTAAAGCATATAGACCCACGTGACTTGACATTTTTTTAATTAAAAAACTCTCCTCCACCTTTACATATTTTATTTAATTCCAAAATATAATAAAACCTTTCCACTTTCATATAAATCCATACCTTTAATTTTTCAAAAGGAATAATCATACGAGTGTTTTATAAAGGAGGTCAGCGCTCCTTTGGAGTATATAGACGGGCGTCGAAGTAAAATTAAGAAATTTTCGTGAGTTCACTACCTAGATCGACGCTCCCTTTGGTAGGTAAGGTGAGTGTTGATTTACGATCAACGCTCCCTCTAAGATCCCAGTGCTATTTTTG
The DNA here is from genome assembly GCA_000966675.3 of Picea glauca. Taxonomy (NCBI): domain Eukaryota; kingdom Viridiplantae; phylum Streptophyta; class Pinopsida; order Pinales; family Pinaceae; genus Picea; species Picea glauca. The sequence goes on from JZKD02S1963273.1 coordinate 46,135, forward strand.
ATCGGTGCTACCCCTAGACCTGTTGCCCAACGTCGACACTCCCTTCGCAATGGTATCCAAGCGCTGATGTAAAAGTCAGTGCTCCCTTGCAAAAGACGACACTGCTCAACACCCTAACAACGTTTCTCATTTTTAGCAGCTTCCAACTTGGCCTTGATACCAATTGTTGTATTAGTTAATACAGAAACACAAATATCACATGATAATCAATAAACAAGCATATAAGAAACATAGAGATTTCACATGGTTCACCCAAATGTTAGGCTACGTCCACGAAGCAGAGGTATCAGTTTTCTTATTATTCAAATCATGGAGATTACAGCAGCTCACTCACACTCATTGTCTGCCTCTACGGGCTTACAAAATATATAAGAATACACAGTTACAAAGAACTGATTATTGAAAACGCATCTCTAATTTTGTCTCATTGGTTTCAACCAATCACTGATTTATAGGATCTAGAATCCTAAATTTGGAAATTCGTTGTCACTGTTTCCAACAAAAGTGCCCAATTTCTCATGAGATTGAATAGTGCAATTACCACCTACTACGCTGAGTGAAATTTCTCGTGAGCTTGAATAGTCTACTCAACACTCATTGCACTAGGTGAATCACAAAGGTGAATAAGTGGGGTTGAAATGAGAAAAATGAATCACAAAGTATCATTCATCACCTTCGAGGCTTGCACCTACTAACCGAGACTTCTTGAGAAGTTCAATGATCATCCAAGCACACTTAACCATGGAGTTATTTCCTATAGTGTAAAACACTCAACTTGCCAGCCTACCTGATTTGAAAAATATTTGCAAGTATTGTTGATCTAAAAATTGAAGAAGACTTGAAATCTTGAAAATATTTGCAAGTAAAGTTTATGTGTTAAAAGCAAATGGATCAACTTTGAAACACGTTAATTAAAGGATTACTCATTCAAGATACAAATAAACAATAGCATAATCAATGAACATAAGCACAAAAACACAGGAATTGATAAAGGAGTTCACCCCTCTCTTGGGCTACATCTCCTGGTCCAACTTCCAATGGATCATTATTATTAATTGCTCAAAGTGCTCAAAAACATGATTTACAATGTTCAAATTGACCAACAGACTGCTCCAATGGCTTCAGAGCGTCCAAAAACCCCTAGCTGGTCTTTTTCGGCACCTCGTTTGGCCAAAAAACGAAGAAGTTAGGCTTCTTGGCAGTCCCTCCTTCAAGCTTGTTGTCTCTGCATCTACAAAACACACCCTTGTAACATGAACCTGGCACACACGCAATTTAAAGCGTGAAAACCCAGCACTGGTCGCAACCGCGCCAATGGTGCGAACTGTAGGACGGTTATGGGCGCGCCAGCCCCTAACCGCCTAGCACCTAGGCACGTGAGGGTCATATGACCGCGCGCTATGGCAAAAAGGGCTAATTGTTTGCAATCGAATGGATCAATGACAAATGGCGGTAGTAACAACCGTTTGAACCATTTCAAACTCTGCGCCCTTTGCAACGGTGATCACATACAATAGAACCACGTGATATATATATGGTTACATGTAATAAGTGATATGACCGCGGGTCGGGGCTAAGCCCCGACCCGACCCCCCGCCGAATATTACACAACACAAATTCAAATAAATAAAAACTCGTATATATAACAAGGTGTAAATGGTGGTCCGTTGTTCGGGCGGACTTTTTGAAGGCTCTATATGGTGGGGAGGTCCAGGGGTCGAACCCCACGGACTCCAATATACTTTTAACAAACAAACCAACAACCAATATCGGGGTGCCACGTGGCACCCAATCACTTGTCCAAACGATGCCATGTGTCAGAATACCATTCGCCCTCATCTACCAACCAAACACTACCACATCATCACATGTCACATCAGCGTATGGTCGTACGACCCTACCACGTCAACCTGTACGGACTGTACAGACTGTACAGTCAACGTCCTTTTTTTCCCTGTTTGACATTCCGAACAGATTGCGATATCTCTCCCTCCTGACGTCCGTTTGAGACGAAACGAGTTGCATTGGGTTCGTAACGACGAGGTCTACGCTCTCGTTCAGTTTGAAGTGATTCCGAGCACTTTGAATTTTTGAGCAAGATTTGATCCCCTGATCACACCTCCCCATTGGGAAGCTTTTGGACCTCCAAAAGACTATTTTCAGTCTATGTGAAGATGAGGGTATAGTTCCCTCATCCTTCCAACCTCAATCCACTTGGCTTTGCTTGGATTCGTCCCTTTAAGACTAACTCGAAGATACTCCACATTTCCTCGTTTTGAAGTTCACATTCTCTTGTCAAGGATGGTGTCTTCATGCAGTTTTGTAAGATACTCTGGGGAAAAATCATCTATGGAAGGAATATGAACATGCTCTCCTTGATCATCAATCAACATAGGATCATACAATTTCAAATTCTCAGCATTAACAACTGCATACATCTACATATAAGGAGGCAAATCTAAATGAAAAGCATTGTTACCAATCTTGTCAACAATCTTGAAAGGACCATATCGAATCGGTTTCAACTTTTTACCTTCTCCTTTAAGCCTCTCCTTA
>JZKD02S1963273.1:50037-65257 GCA_000966675.3 Picea glauca
CAATTCTCGCTTTTTCTTGTTGAGTTACATTGACATTATTGTTACTTGAAGAACTAGTACTTGCAATAGAACCATTACCTTGATAACCCATCGCTGTGATCTTCGTTTCATCACCTGAATCTGAACCTAAATCATGTTGAACAGTTGCAGCAGTCTTTGACTTCCCTTTGTTGTTGTTGTCGAACTTTTTGGTTCTTTCAGGATGAAGTTTCCAACAATGGTCTTCATCATGGCCATGTTTTGAACAATGTTTACATGTGAATTTTTCTCCCTCTTTTTTAACAACAACATTCTTTCTGCCATTGCCCTTGAACTTCTTCTTTCCTTTATCTCCATGGTTGAACATCTTCTTGTTACTCTCATAAGTGTCGTTCCTTCCTCTTGCTTCCAAATGAGTAGCCTATACACAAACTTCATCTAGATTTGAAGGATTAAACATGAGTATAGTATGTCTCAAATAACTATGTAAAGCTCCAATGTATTTAAGCAAAGTTTCTTGAGAAGACAAATCTACTCCCAAAACCAAAGCTCTTCTCCTAAATTCCTGAGTAAAGCTTTGCACACTCTGCCATTTAGCTTGTCTAAAAAATTTCCATTCCATAGTATCCTTTTGCTTATATGCCAATGGATAAAATTGTTTTTTAATTGCAACAATAAAATCATTCCAAGAAATTAAAATTTTACCATGCTTTTTCATGTCCTCCTGAGTCTTGGATTCCCACCAAATAAGTGTTGCACTATCCAATCTTAACGAAGAAAGCTTAATTTTGGTTTCATCATCTTGAATTTTTTGTATTCTACAATATACCTCAATTTGACGTATCCAATTATCTAACTTCTCAGTATTAACTTCTCCATTGTATATTGGAAATTCAAATTTTATATCAAGCTTTAATGAAAGAATTTGCGAAGGAGTTTTACCATGTCCCTTTGGAGAATTCGTAAGAGGTCTTGAATTGGTAGAAGAAGAAGAAGAAGAATAAGATGGAGGAGAGGGTGGTGGAGAAGCACCATTCCCTCCATTTCCTTTTGGAGTTTTGTCACCACTGCTTCCCTTATGCCTTGAAGGGTTGGAGCCTTCACCTTGCGAAAATATGTTCCTTTCCATCAATATCTTCATCATCTCTCTCATCTCTATGACATCCTTTCTAAGATCTTCATCTTCTGCAGGAACACGTTCATGACTTTCTTCATGAGCCATACTTGGTGAATGCCTCCTTGAAACTTGTGGTGATGGTATATGCTTCCTCCTTGAAGGATGAGAACTTGGCTCCACAAGTTGACCTTCTCCTCTTGCGAGTTTCAACCTTGTGAGCATCAGAAACAAAACACTTGCAAACAATCAAGTCTTCAAAAACCAGTGCTCTGATACCAACTTGATCTAAAAATTGAAGAAGACTTGAAATCTTGAAAATATTTGCAAGTAAAGTTTATGTGTTAAAAGAAAATGGATCAACTTTGCAACACATTAATTAAAGGATTACTCATTCAATATACAAATAAACAACAACATAATCATTGAACATAAGCACAAAAACACAACAATTGATAAAGGAGTTCACCCCTCTCTTGGGCTACATCTCCTGGTCCATCTTCCAATGGATCATTATTATTAATTGCTCAAAGTTCTCAAAAACATGCTTTACAATGTTCAAATTGACCAACAGATTGCTCCAATGGCTTCAGAGCGTCCAAAAACCCCTAGCTGAGCTTTTTTGGCACCTCGTTTGGTCAAAAAACGAAGAAATTATGCTTCTTGGAAGTCCCTCCTTCAAGCTTGTTGTCTCTGTATCTACAAAACGCACCCTTGTAACATGAACCTGGCACACACGCAATTTCAAGAGTGAAAACCCAGCACCAGGCGCAACTACACCAACGGTGCGAATTGTAGGATGATTATGGGCACGCCAGCCCCTAACCGCCTAGCACCTGGGCACGTGAGGGTCATATGACCGCGCGCTATGGCAAAAAGGGCTAATTGTTTGCAACCGAATGGAGCAATGACAAATGGCAGTAGTTACAACCGTTTGAACCATTTCAAACTCCGTGCCCTTTGCAACGGTGGTCATATACAATAGAACCGCATGATATATATATATGATTACATGTAATAAGTGATATGACCGTGGGTCGGGGCTAAGCCCCGGCCCGACGCCCCGCCGAATATTACACAAAACAAATTCAAATAAATAAAAACTCGTATATATAACAAGGTGTAAATGGTGGTCTGTTGGTCGGGAGGACTTTTTGAAGGCTCTATATGGTGGGGAGGTCCGGGGGTAGAATCCCATGGACTCCAATATACTTTTAACAAACAAACCAACAACCAATATCGGGGTACCACGTGGCACCCAATCACTTGTCCAAACGATGCCACGTGTCAGAATACCATTCTCTCTCAGCTACCAAACAAACACTGCCACGTCATCACATGCCACATCAGCGTACATTCGTACGTCCCAGCCACGTCAACCTGTACGGACTGTACAGTCAGCATCCTTTTTTTCCTTGTTTGACATTCTGAACAGATTGCGATATCTCTCGCTCCTGACGTCCGTTTGAGACGAAACGAGTTGCGTTGGGTTCACAACGATGAGTTCTACGCTCTCATCCAGTTTGAAGCAATTCCGAGCACTTTGAAATTTTGAGCAAAATTTGATCCCCTGATCAATTGTGCCTTACGAATTATTCATTTAGATCTCCCTACGCTCTTTCTTTAACAATATCTAAGGCTTTCATATTCCAACATATGAAATATCATTTTTGTGATTATCTACATAGATAAAATCATTAGTGCATCACCCATCTCCAATGAACATTAGTCAAAATGATTAACTTCTCATGAGCTTAAATAGTCCGCTCAACATTCATTGCATTGGGTGATGATATGTGAAAGCGGAAGTCCCAATATATGATGGCATTGTGAAGGTTGAATCCCTAGTATATTGATTGGGAAAAATACAATGTTACTTTGAGTATGAGAATGTTGAAGATCCTCAAAGAAAAAATTCACAATCACAAGGTTGAAGAGACATGTGATGCTATAGTGGGAGTCTGTGTAGCAAGAGAGAACACATGAGAACAAAAATAAGATATCAAGATTGAGTAAGATGGTCCAAAAGTTGTGCGAGAAATTCTTTCCAGGCGATTATAAACATACACTATTCAAAAAAGTGTAGAACCTTTGATATCACTCTAGTTTCACAATATTCCCCAAATCTGTCATCGATGAAACTATGCAACAAGAAATTTCTACCAAATTCGCACTGCTCTTGTCCCATACAAGCACAATGTTGAATTAGAATCTTTGATACCAATTTGTAACATACCTAGCCTCCAAGTTGAGCCACATTGCTACAAAAATGACATGGCATATCTCTGATACTAGATTGTAACATACACACCTGCTAATATGAAATTAAAAAAATCCCAATACATATTAAAAATGAACCAAGGGTCAACATGCCCATAATTTAACATGCATCTAACAACATAATAAAAAACCATGAATGATACTATTCAAACAAAACAACAAACACACAACATTCAATAAAACACATACACAATGGAAATGACATCATAAACATTAAAAAAAAATTCATATGTTTATAAAGTAACAAACTAGATGCTTACGAAAGACGTTCCTCCTAGCCATAGGCTTGATGTTGATTTTATCTCAACAACAAGCCACCCCAAACCTGAGGTGATGAGTCCACAAGGAGATCTGACCCTCTTGGATGTCCATTGTTTGCATTCAACAACCCAAAACTTAGGTTCTACTCCAACAACAACTCCAATCCACTAGCTCTCTTCCTCACAACCTACACAACCCAAGAAATGGGATATGCCTTCACTGTGCACAGTTCCTCATGCCTTCCCACTTCCCTCTGATGATCCAGTGCACTCAATTGGTCAAGAATATCACAGTTGGGTACTCCAAGAACTCTCAGCTTCTTTAGGAGTGTTCATAACAGCCTTCACAAGGCTCTTGAGCCATTTCCTCAAAAGAAAAATCTCTACAAGAACCCAACCCATTTTTATCAGCACACGAACCACATTTACAACATCAATACAACCCAGTAATGGATTCCTTCAATAACAACATTGGTGGTTCTCTTTCGAGCACTCAATTTCTCCTTTACTACCCAAAAATGAGCATGTAAAACTCTCCTCTTTTTCCATACAAATTTTATTTTCTCCCATGCATGTTGACTCTCACAGTCCCCATTGTTGATTATACTTCAACCCCATGGTTCCAATAACTATGGGATGTGACTCACACCCACCCTCTTACATGAATTGAAGGTTTGAGTATATAACAAGTCAAAGGGAGGATTATATGGTATTGGCACTTTAACTCAAGAAAATGATATAGGTTTCCCTTGGGTCCTCCTTTAGCCCCCTCTCTTGTGGAATCGTAGCCCCCAATCATTTTTGTCCCTCTCATATCGTAGCCAAAAAAAATATTTTTTATTATTTATTTCAATTTACAAATTATACAATTCGCCCCCCTATCATAGTAATCAATATGGGCTCTTCACCCCAAACATCTCGGATCACTATCCTAAATCACATTTATAAAATTACATTATATGCCAAGGGGATCAAAACTGGGGATGTTACAAGCCCCGCCCTTTTATTTCTGCAATGTCCTCGGTGCACAACACCATATAGGTGTACATACATATTAAAAAACTAGGCTCTCCCTCCTAATATCACACATGCATTCCAGCCAAAACATAAATACATAGGCACTTCGGTACAAAACCCATAGATACATAGGTACTTTGGCCCAAAAACCATAGATACATAAGCACTATGTCCCCAAAACCCATACATAAGGATTTTACAATTTATAATTATCACAACAATTCCAATCAACAGTCTCTCATTCCACTTAGTCTCTACAACCCAAGGAACTGTACCCCCTTCTCTGCTCTACATTCCCTCGGGATGTACCACTTCCCTCAAGGGCCTCAGCATAGACCAACCAGGAAGTCTCAGAGATGTGGCTTTAGAAATCCCAACAACAACCAATTTCACAATTTGTCGATCCCCGCAACAATTCCAACCAACAAACTCTCATTCCCCTCAACCTGCATAGCCTAAGGAAGTGTACCCGCTTCTCTGCACCATGGTCTCTCAAGTTGTACCACTTCCTTCCAATAGTCCAACACAAGGTTGGTTATCAAGGCTCAAAACTATGTTTCTAAGAACTCCAATTGTTATAACATAATTTTCCAACTTTCAAAATAGTTTCAAATGTTCTTACCACATTGCATCTTCAACTTCCACTGGACTTTTATCTTCTATTCTCTTCTGGAGCTCTTCTTCCTTTTAGTTGTAGCTGGTATTTCATTCCTTTTTCCTTTGTAATAAACCACCTCTTAGTGTTCTTCATTTTTTCAGCTATCCCTATAACATCCACTGAGAAACATACATGTTATATTTATTTTCAAATAACAATTATACCATTTACAGGAGTTCCCAACTCCACAACGTAAACATTTGTTTAAAATTAAGTTTGCAATCATAATTCAATGCTTATATGTATGTATATATTGTGTTTCACAAAGCTTCCATGGGAAAAAAATTAAACTCAATTTTCTTTCCTGACACACCCTCATGATTTCAACCACCATGCCATATGCATTAATCAAGTTTCCTCTTCACTACTACACAATCTCTTGGGTGATCCATCATTTTCCAATGTGTTCTTGTGCAAGGAGAGAACCAACTCATTACCAGACTTCCACTAGCATTCCATAACATGTTGCAATCATAAATTTCTAGTGTCATAACAATAGCCATATTCCTAAGCTTTCTAGCTTCAATGGCCATCATCTCATTTGTATCACACACTGTTGTGCTTGGTTTTCCACTTGGGTGAGAAAAATCAATGCACCTAATTACCTTCTTAGACCAACAAGATAATACATAAAAGAGTTAGTTGATTAGTGGATCAAGCACGAAGAAAATAAGAAAATAAATAACAAGAAAAATACAACTAAACTAAGTATGCATGAAACTCAAATGAAAATGTAATGTTCCCAAGCCAATTTTTTTGCTTGGAACACTAACTAACCACTGATTTACTTGTTTGTTTGTGTGTGTTTGCAAGTTGGCCTCTCAAGTTTCAGCCTCAGGGTTATATTCATTTAGTAAGCACATATTTGAAGATATACTCAATGAAAATACAAGATCTAACCAGTACACAATATATGGAAACAAATAGAATAGATATGACCTTTATTATTATGAAGAGCAAGAACGTGATACAAAGTGGATGCAGATCTGGAACAACATCAGATGGTTCCAAGAGATAATATATGAGCTGCTACAAAATGCTCTTGATAAGACAATGCAAGCCTCCAAGGGCTGGATATATAATGAAGTTCAATGCAACAAGAACCAAGGTCAAGTCCAAACCCCCCTGGCTGATGACACATCCTGTTGAAGAGATAAGAAGACCAATATTTCGGCCCATTTGAAGGAGATCTCCAAATAGTGCCAAACTCCACAGAAATATAGATCGGGGCAAGTAGAATCCCTCCCTAAAGTCTCAAGTCAAGATGCCAAGGTCTACCCCTCCAAACTACTAAAACCCTAATCAAGGTTGTGCCCTCCTGAAGACTGTCAAGCTCAATATTTCAGCCCTAATGGAGGAAGCCTTCAAATACCCTGAAAATATCTAGAAAGATAGATTGATCCACCACAATCTGCTGGGAGAAGTCTCAGGGTCAAATCTGAGGTATACCCCCTCCAAACTGAACAGATCTGAATCAATGTTGCACCCTCCTTCTCTCAAAAACGTCCCAAAGCTCCAAATAATAATCTAGCAAGACTAACCCTCCCAAAATACTCCAAATCTGATGAACAAGGCCCTGCAAGTAATACCCAGGTGCTAGAATGTCAATAGACCCTGTCAATAAGCTGGATCAAACTCCTCTTGAAGGAATGATGTGCCCTTGCTGGAAAACCCTCAAGGGTACGACCTGCTAACCTCCTAAATAGATGATGGTACATGTGAATACTATAGAATGGCGTGGATGGAGTGTTTCATCCCCGAGACCAAGCTTGGAACAAGGTGAGTGGAATATTTCACCATTGAGTTGTTCTCTAGGGTTTGTATTCTCAAAACCCTGAAAACTGTGTGTTGAAGATCCCAATAGCCAAATGCAATTTGATCCAATGTGAAATGAGAGGTGCACCCTAGGATCTCCTTTATACCTCTTTCTATTTCCCTGTTGAGTTAGGTTAACCCTAAGGTTCAACTCCTAACTCAACCTCCAACTCTCTATTCCTATAGTGAATTACTTTTTACCTTTTTAAGTCAACTTCAAATTATAACACTGAGTTAGCTAACTTCTTCCTCATGATGCATGAGACTATGGTCTAGTGGGGATGTCTAGACCACTAAATATCTCAATACCTCTTCATCAAGAGGTGGGGGACATTAAAATATCCCCTGCTAGAAATTGCTTGTCCACAAGCAATTCCGAACCTATGTCCTGTATCACCTATTCATTCTCCCACGTGGAATCCTCAATGGGCAATTCCTTCCATTTGACTAAGTATTATCTAGTGCTCCTCCTCTGGAGTTTCTTCTCCCTAACCTCCAATATTTCCTATGGCACCAATATCAATTGCCCTTCCTCGTCTAAAGGTGGTAGTACCTCAAGTGGGGTGATGTGTTGGCCAATGGCCCGCTTCAGGCATGACACATGGAAAACTTTGTGTATCTTGCTGCCCTATGGAACCTCAAGTTCATAAGCCATGACCCATACCTTTCTGTTGATCCTGTAGGGTCCAAAGAACCGGGGTTGGAGATTTTCTGCTCCACTCCTTTTTATAGAATCCTGTGTGTATGGTTGGAGCCTTAGGTAGACCAAGTCATCAACCTCAAAAGTATGCTCTACTTGGTGTTTGTCTGCTTGGACCTTCTGCTAATTCTGTGCCATTTGTAGATGATCCTTTATTTCACTGAGTATGTCCTGACTCTGCTGCACCCAATCCTATACCATCGGAGCTCTGTTATCACCAAAGGAAATCTCTACAAAAGAGAGTGGTTCATAACTATAAAAATCCTTGAATGGAGTCATACCTATGGACATATGATACGTGGTGTTGTAACAGTATTCACCTAGGTGTAGCCACCTAACCCATTCCATTTGCTTCCCTGCTACATAATTTCCGACGTATCTTTCTACCCACTTGTTGACTATTTCGATCCGCCCATCGGTCCAAGGATGATAACTCGTGCTAGGGGTCAAGGTTGTACCAACCAACCTGAATAACTCCTGCCAAAAGGTGCTCATAAACCGACTATCCTTGTCACTAACAATGGTTTTGGGTAGACCATGTAGTCTGAAGATCTCCCTGAAGAATAATTTAGCCACTTGTGTTGCACTGAAGTATACAGTAGCAATGGAGAAGAAGTGTGCAAATTTAGTTAGCCTATCCACCACTATGAAAATACAATCCTTACCCTGTGCCTTTGGCAATCCCGTGATGAAGTCCATGGAGATGCTCTCCCATTTGTTCTCTGGGATGGGTAGAGGTTGTAGCAGTCTTGTTGGATGTGTGTGCTCATACTTTTTTTCCTGGAAAGTAGTACATTGCTTGATGTGACTCATCACATATTCTTTGTGGCCCCTCCATGAAAACCTTTATGTTACCTACTTGTATGTTTTTCCAATCCCTTGGTTCCCTGCCACCGGTGAATCATGACATGCCTGTAGTATCTTGGCCTTGAAGGCTAACTCAAGAACCAATAAAATTCGGTCCTTGTAGTATATCATGTCATATATGACTCTGAAGTTGTCATCCTATATTTTCCCATCCATCAACTGACAAGCGAACTGATTTTTGGAATATTCCACCAAGAGGTGGGACTTCCAATCAACCGAGATATTGGTCATGGCAGAAACTAATGGTCGTCTAGACAATGCATCGACAACTGCATTGTTCTTCCCTTTGACAAATTCAATGTCAAATTCATAGGCTTGTGTCTTGCTGGCCCACTTCTGTTGTCTCTCAGTCAAGTCCTTTTGTTCTAAGAAGTGCTTAAGGTTGTTGTGGTTTGATCTCACTAGAAATCTTTCCCCTACCAAGTATTTCTTGAATTTGGCCAAGGCGTGCATGATAGTCAACATTTCCTTGTCATAGATAGTGTAAAGGAGCTCAAGGCCCCTCAAATTTTGGCTCTCATAGGTAAGGGGATTCCTATTCTGCATTAGTACGGCCCCAATTCCCTCCCCGGATGCATCACACTCTAAGATGAAGGGTTGGCCAAAATATGGCAAGGCTAAAACTGGGCATGTGCTCATCACATTTTTCATTGTGTTCAAAGTAGACTGTGCCTCTTCACTCCACCTGGAATCTCCCTTCTTATTCAAATTGGTCGAAGGTGCACAAATTTGTGAGAACCCTTTCAAACACCTCCTATAATAGCTACAAATACTGAGAAATCCCCTCAACTCTGTAAGAGTCTTGGGTGTGGGCCAATCAAGTATCCCTTGAATCTTCTCTTGGTGTACCTGTATCCCTTTAACTCCAATGATGTGTCCCAAGTAGAGGAACTCTGTCATCCCAAATTCACATTTGGACTCCTTGGCATACAAGGATTGGTCTTGCATGATAGTTAAAATGTGTTCCACGTGTTGAAGGTGCTCCTCCCAAGTCTCGCTATAGATCAGCAAGTCATCAAAGAACACAAGAATATGATTCCTTGACTTCTTGTTGAAGATGTGGTTCATACATGAATGAAATGTGGCAGTGCATTGGTTAATCCAAATGGGATCACTAAGAATTCATAGTAGTCGTAGTGACACCTGAAGGAAGTTTTGGGAATGTCCTCCTCCCACATTTTGATCTGATGATAACCAGAGCGCAAGTCAATCTTTTTGAAGTAAACAACCCCATGGAGCTCGTCCAATGGCTCATCAATCCTCGGAATGGGATACCTGTTTTTGATAGTCTTCTTGTTTAGTGCCTTGAAATCAATGCACATGCGCATAGTTCCATCATTTTTCTTGATCAGTACCACTGAAGAGGCAAAGGGACTGGAACTTGGTCTAATGTGACCCATGTCTAAGAGTTATTTGATGGCCTTCTCTATCTCTTCCTTGTACTTCTTTGGGTGTCTATAGGGCATGATGATGACTAGATTTCCCCCCTCTTCCAACTCAATGATATGCTCAAATCCCCTATCTGGTGGCACTCCTGATGGAATGGGTCAAAACACCTTACTGTGTTTGTCAATGATCCTATAGATATCTGGTGCATAATGAACCTTCCCCTTTTTGTCCACACGTGTTGAAATATTTCACTCAACAACATATACAATATCCTCTCTCCTGAAAATGGCCTCCATACGCTTTGTCATGACTACCCTGACTGTGTTTCCTGTCATGGCTCTAAGGACTACCTTTCTTCCATTCTCCTCTGTGAAAGACATCTCCATGGTTTTATAGTTGGTGGTGATAGGCCCCAATGTACTGAGCTATTGTACTCCAAGGATTATATTTGTATCCGAGAGTTCCATCACATAAAATTCATGTGCTAAATCATGCCTACCTAGTGTGAGCTTCATCCCCAGAATGTACATGTTACAAGGCATGGTGCTTCCTCCTTCCACCTCCACCTTGAATTCTTCAAACTCAACTGTGGGTATATGCCTCCTCTGCAGCAATGTTGAGTCAATGAAGTTGTGAGAAGCACCCCCATCAATCAACACTAACACCTTTTTCCCCTGCAATACTCCTCTCATCCTGAAGGTGTTGTACTTGGGTACCCCACTGATGGATGCCAATGTAGCCCTCTCCTTTGTTGCACTGTCGTGACCTGTAGCCTCCTCTTTTGTAGTTTCAGTGGTGTCTTCCCCTATGTTTTGGATGTGGCCTAAATCCTCATCCTATTCATTATTAGATGTCACCTCAATGTAATGAACTTGGCCATGGCCCATACACTTGTGGTATGGGTTCCACGACTCTTTGCATGTGTAGCATAGTTGTTTTCTTCTTAGTTCTCTTCTAGTGTTCTCATCCATCCTACCCTTTCCCCTGTCGAACCCTCTTGGGTCTCTTCCTCCTAGATTCATTGAAGGTCTTTAGTCTCTCCCTTCGGTGTTTAGAGGTGGTTTAGGCACAAATTTTGGTTTTGCAGCTGGGCCTAGATCTCTCGTCCTCCATATAGCATCCTGTAAGTTGGTAGTCTTAAAATCCTTAACCCAACCCTTTAAGGGTTCCATCAAACCCTCTGTGAAGAGCATCATGAGTCTAGACTGTGACATGTCCTGTACCATGATTGCTAGCCTATGAAACTCCTCAATATAAACCTTCGGTGCTCCTATCTGTCTGAGTTGTGTGAGTTCCCTGAAATGTAGTTCTGGATCCCCCTAGTCAAACCTGTCAATGACCCTCTGACTAAACTCTGTGTATGCCACTATCTAATTGTGGCCAAGTGTGGTCAACCCATGGTACCACCAATCATGATATTTTCCATCCAAATACATGGTGGAAAACTTGATGGCATACATATTCCTCATAGGGTTAAGCCGCAGGTAAGTGTCTAGCTTTTGTATCCACTCATGTGCAGTCATCTTGGTTGAACCATCAAAGTAGGGGATCTCCATCTTCTCAGCCCTGCGCTCAAGCTCATAGATGTCCTTATGGTATGACTTGGGCTTGATTTTGAATTTTAATCCACATAAATGATCTAAGGTGATCTTCCTCTGAATTGGTACGCTTAGTGAGTTGTACTCTCTGGCACACTGCTCAAACTGATCCTCAAACTCGTCTGGGTGGTCGAACTATGTTGGTTCATCTATAAATGAGGGAAATTAAGGTATGGGAGTGGTCCTGCTACTTGTTCGTCCCTGTGGTGCTCCCCCTCCATGGCTTCCCTATGAATGATGATAGAGAACATGTTCTTGCTGATATTTGTTCCCTCGATGAGATCCACTAGTTTCCTTGTTGGCATAGGATTCTGGGCCTTTCCCCTTATGAGTCATCTCCAACAAGATTTGTGCTATCTTTGTTTGGTTCTCATCTACCTTTCTCAAGGTCGTTTATTTTTCGACATGTCCCCTACGGGTTGCCTCCTGGTTTTCCTGTAGGTGATTTACAAGGTCACTCTATGATACCCGTATGGAATGTTGCAATTCCTTAGCAACCCGTGCTAGTGTTTGTGATTCACTGTCCTCACCTGACCCTTCCATTTCATCCTTTGTTTCCTCTGTCTATCTCCTCCTTCTTCCCATATAAATGCCACTGAATTTTTGCATGCACTAATCCTCACAGGATGGGAGGATCAGAGCTCTCATACCACAGTAATGTTCCCAAGCAAATGTTTTTTCTTGGAACACTAACTGACCAATGGTTTACTTGTTTGTTTGTGTGTGTTTGTAGGTTGGCCTCTCAAGTTTCAGCCTTAGGTTTATACTCAGTTATTAAGCATAGATATGAAGATATACTCAATGAAAATACAAGATCTAACTAGTACACAAGATATGGAACCAAATAGAATAGATCTGACCTTTATTATTATGAAGAGAAAGAACCTGATATAAAGTGGATGCAGATTTGGAATAACATCAGATGGCTCCAAGAGATAATATATGAGCTGCTACAAAATGCTCATGATAAGACAATGCAAGCCTCCAAGGGATGGATATACAATGAAGGTCAATGCAAGAAGAAACAAGGTCAAGTCCAAACCCCCCTGGCTGATGGCACGTCCCGTTGAAGAGATAAGAAGACCATATTTCAGCCCAGTTGAAGGAGATCTCTAAATAGTACCAAACTCCAGAGAAAGATAGATTGGGGCAAGTAGAAGCTCTCCTTGAAGTCTCAAGTCAAGATGCCAATGTCTACCCCTCCAAACTGTTGAAACCCTAATCAAGGTTGCCCCCTCTTGAAGACTGTCAAGCTCAATATTCTGGACCTGATGGAGGAAGCCTCCAAATACCCTGAAAATCTCTAGAAAGATAAATCGGGCCACCATAATCTGCTGGGAGAAGTCTCAGGGTCAGATCTGAGGTATAACCCCTCCAAACTGAACAGATCTGAATCAAAGTTGTGCCCTCCTTCTCTAAAAAATGTCCCAAAGCTCCAAATAATAATCTAGCAAGAGTAACCCTCCCAAAATACTCCAAATCTGATGAACAAGGCCCTGCAAGTAATACCTAGGTGCTAGAATGTCAATAGACCCTGTCAATAAGATGGATCGAACTCCTCTCCAAGGAATGATGCACCCTTGCTGGAAAACCCTCAAGGGTACGACCTGCTACCCTTGAGGGTGTTACAACCTGCTTCACTTGAGGGTGTTACGATGAAGGATGCATGCAAATTTTCCTAGTCACCGTTTCTATTGGTTGTTCTATGCATTGAATTTGGGGTTGTCCTATTCTTACATTCACTACCAAAATTGTGTTACTCATGACAAATGTTGCACTTGAAAGTCAATTATTCATAATCCAACTTTTGAAGGTGACACCAACTATCTAGGTTTACTTGGATAGCCTTTAGAAACCCCTTTCTCTAGATCAACTTCTACATATATCTTAGGGTAAGGGTATTAACAAACCTTTGTAACTATGTTATCTAAGGATTTCCCATTGCGCTAAGAAGTCATATTTTCTTTGGAAAATATGCAACAAAGGTGGGAGGCAAACCCTCACTAAGACCATCTTGAAAATGTCCTCTATTGGGTTGAAATTTTTGGGATGCAAACCCTCACTAAGACCATCTTGAAAATGTCCTCTATTGGATTGAAATTAAGCATCCAACAATTCAAACACATGACTTTGTGACCTAGGAAATATAAAGCACTTCAAAATATCATTTCTTTATCTTCCTTGAATGTGAATGAAAACGCTATATAGCCTCAACATCAACCTCAAAGGAAGAAGTTTATTTACCTATTCATGAGCAGAGATGAAAAGACTCTTTTAACCGAAAGCTCGAGCTCTGCCACTGCCCCATAAAGGCCCGGGTCTTCAAAGAAAGAGTGGAGATGTTCACCTACACGCAATTTTCCTCATAGCTCTACCAGTGCCCTTATAAAGGCCTTAGTCTTAAGAGAAAGAGTTGAGATGTTCACCTTCACGCAATTTTCTTCATAAAGCGAGCATTTTTAGGTCTATCCTTTGAGGTCGCAACAAGTAGGGTTTGGATTGTAGTTGTTTTGCATCGAAGCTCGAGTCTTTGGGAGCTGCCATGGCATCGATTGTGAGAATGCGGGCACGTTAACCAATGAGGTTGAAACCCTTGCTGCAACTAGAAGCTTACCTCTTCATTCCAACTCTCCTCTAAGTGATATTTAGGTCATTATTATGAATATTAATGAAAATTTACCAAAAGGAGATGATAATTGTTAATCGATTCGATATAGGAGTGATGTCTTTATTGACGTTGGCTAGGACGGGCGAGAGGTGCAAGCATTCTCAAATGCTTATACCCGAATGAGGCGTGAATTCAAATCCACTTTCGAGATGATAGCAGGCAAAATTCCACTTTTACACTCAGGTTCCCTTGGAAATTGTCGAATTTGAAACGTCCGTCCGCGGTAATGTTAAGAAAAGCCTTTGTATGTAAATGGGCATTTGGTCTAGCAGTATGATTCTCGCTTTAGGTGCGTGAGGTCCCGACTTCAGTTCTCTGAATTCCGCAATTTGTTTCCTGTTTGTAGAGAAAATGCAAAATATGCCGTCGTGTAACGCGGAAATAATGCCTAACGGTTTTCTTCACAGAAATTAGCGGAAAATGAAGCGCATAATGCCTAACGGTTCTTTTTAAAAGAAAAAAGCGGAAAACGAAGATTGCCGGAAAAGAGAGAGCGTTAATCACATGATAAAACAAACTTGCAATGTTGAGAGTGGGATTTGAACCCACGCCCTTTCGGACCAGAACCTTAATCTGGCGCCTTAGACCAACTCGGCCATCTCAACATATCTGATTTATTAATTAATGGATTCTAACTCTACTGCAGCTCTCGGGAGTCCTTGATTTTCGTCCGCCTATAGCCGGCCTTTTATAAATAAATAAATCCCATCCATTACTGGCTGGATTTTATTCAGTGATTAAGCTTTTACTAAACTCCATGAAGGAATATAGATATGAATCTGTACGATAGACACTTATAACTTTCTCCAAGAGAATCAAATGAGGATAAACAAAACGCAACGCAACTCAACTACATGTGTAAACTTTTTCTAACT
>JZKD02S1963295.1:35052-65248 GCA_000966675.3 Picea glauca
AGTTCTAAAGTTGGGGACAAGTGGACCAAAGTACCTTCCGATATGACAAGTGTCAAGTTGGGGACATGCATTCATATCGTGAGGGGACTTAGCTCATTTGGTCCTTTTTTTTAAAGGAATTCTTACCAGAAGCTTGACCATCATTCTCACCATCACTTTCACAATTTGTTTTACAGTGATTCCTTCCATCACTCATCTATCAAGTCAATGATTCCATGACCATTTTCACTCACGCAGTCCGTTATCCTTGAGACATCCATTTCACCATTTCTGAGCCTACTCCCATAGCCTTTTTCGGTTGGTGTACCTTGTTATCTTGGAGCGTGATTGAAGAAGTTATCCTTGGAGCGGCATTGAAGAAGTTGGTTGTCAGGCCCGTGAGAAATTCTTCGAGCGAGAGAATTGCTGGGGATTGATTCCCGAAGGTGCTAAACTGCAGCTACAATGCTCTGAGACTTCCGGTCCAACCTGTTGCTGAAGCCTTGGAAGGGAAGTGGGGCAGCCGAGGGATTGTTGAGCAGAGAAGGGGCACACTTCCTTGGGTGGGACAGGCATGTGGAGAATGAGAGGCTGTAGGTTGTTAGTTGAGTGAGCACCTGAGATGGAATCCTTCCCGTTGTCCATGAGCCTTAGCCTGGTTAGGAACCCTTTACCTAGGTGGAGTTCAGTCCCATCTCAGGGGTGACTCACTGTTGAGAGCGATGAACAGTGTAGTTTAAGGCTGGGAGGTTCGTGGGTGGTCTGTACGCAGTTGGTGACAATATTTCAAAGATAAGTACCAATCATATGATAAAATGATATGTTGCATTTTTATTTACATTTTTGTGTTACGAATTATCATATATGTGATTATAATTGTCTGTATGTTTATGGGTATTTTCCTATATATGTTGTATATCCATGGTTACTGTTATTTCAGTACAAAGTCATATATTACAGAATTTAATTGTTTGTATTTTATATGTAAAGATTCCGAAAGAGTGTTGTATGTATATGTTTAAGTTGCATGCAGTTTTAAGAGAAAGTTTATGTGGCATAACTTAGTTGATTACTGGGTATGTTATTGTATGTTCCGCAGTAAGAGAATGAAAGTGTTCCCTAGAGTAACATGACCCAGCCTATTTAAGGCTGGGGATGTTACCAACTGGTGTCAGAGCATGAGAGATTTCTCTGGAGTGGCATCCCCCGGCCTGCAGGTGGCCGAGGGAACGTTACAAATTGGTATCAGAGCTCTAGTTTCAACACTGAGCCTGAATGGGCTAGAGGGGTTCAGATGAAGCGAATATTCACAGGATAGTAACTTCGATGTGACCAAAATTCAAGTCACGGAGCATCCATGGAAAATGTTGGTGTGCTGGCACGCACGATAAATTTTGGCACTGCACGGAAAACATTGGCGTGCAAATTTGTGTGGCAAATTGTGGCACCGCGTGGAAGATTATTAGGTGCGGATGCAGGTGTGGAATTTATCCCTACGCGGTGAGCATGCACATAGTAATGTGCACATGGGGTGTGCAAGTATTGCTTAATATAGAGGAGTTTTGTTGGTATGCACATAGTATGAGCATAAGTTGTCTCGCGACAGTGTATTCAAGGGTGTGTGCAGATAATCGTGCGTGATAGAACATATTGAACTTTGACATGGTGCAATGCATAGGGAGAAATGCATATGGAGTATTGGTGCACGATACCAAAACTGTGTGTAGTGGATATTGGCGCACAATGCAAAAAGTAGCGCGCACAAGTTGTCGGCGCAACGGAGAAGAAATGCATAGTGGATATAGGTGCACAGAAAAGCGTTTTACCTTGAGATGTTGCTATGCACGATAAATATAAATGTACAGGTCAAAGTTTAGTGTGCGCAAAGTCTCTTGGAAGGCGATGAGTCTGAGTCTAAATTGCATAATATTAGAAGAAAAAGAAACACACAACCGCATCGAAGCATTAATTAAAAAGAATTATGAGTTTTATATTCCTCCAATTCAGATAGATGAAAGTGAAATATAAGATTACAAGAAAAGAATACTATAAAAGAGAACAAGATTCATAACACCACCAGATAGAATTTTGTAATAAACAGTCTAAAATCTGCTTCTGTATTTATATAATCATATTAATCACAAAATTACAAAAGGGGGATGAGAGCAGTTATCCTGTTGTAAAAAGGGTCGTTTAAGAACAGGCCTATCATCTCTGGTGCTCCTTACCTCCGCTACCAGTTGTTCAAAAAATTCATTGAAACATGTTTAATTTTAGTTGAAGACTCACTTCATCTTAGCGATCTCTTCCTATAAAGAATCTAACTAGACCGGTTGATTCTCTCCAACACTTTCGGCCGATTCAGCCGTGGATTCCTCCTTCTTCTGTCGCTTGCTCCTTTTCTTCTTAGAGGCTAGCCTATTGATGACTAAATCATTCATAGTAAGATTCAATTTGACTTCTAACTGTGAGTCTATGACCCGCTCTGTGTGGAATTTAGTCACTCGAATGTGCACAAGGACCCTTTGCTCCTTATTCATAGGGAATTCTAACATGTTGCCGGAAGAACCAGTCTCACTTGATTTAGTCTGGTCCACGTATATCAGGTTGTGGATACCGAAATTCTTTTGCAGAGAGAAGAAAGTCGAGCAATTTGGAGATTACTTCGGTTATGGATACGTAGATACCTTCATACTTGAGGATTTGTAGTTATAGAATTCCAATTATGAAGCACAGACGGATTACGTACAAGAGCGTTGGGTTGCCATGCTCGGCTAATCCATTTCGAATGATTATATTTTGAGTTCATTACATGGTGGCGTTCAGTTGACGTCACATGTCTACGAAGTACCAAACGAGTGAAGCGGGGTGATTTGACTAGCCGTCGCCCGCTCCACGAGTGGTGGATTTGACATGTTGAGACACGTGATACCGCGTCTTGGAAAAAGTGGTTTCGACAAACCACCTTCTTGCATAGATGTATCTATGAAGGCACTGCACGTCTGTGTTTTCAAGAATTGGGTCTTATCTATAATTGTCATGGTGATAACACTAGAAAATCGGGAGAGATAATTCTGATGTATATATTGAACCAAAATGGTTCATATTTTTCATGAATTATTGAATTGTTAGCCTAATAAGTTTCGATGGCTGCACATTTTGCAGAATTAACAAAAAATAGATCAGATCAAACCTGTGTGGAGTCCATAGGAATGGAAGAAGCACAGGGGAATTACAGTCAGCAAGATGAGAGTAGAGGGGTGGATTTCCATTTGGGCATTGAAGGAACGAACTCCAACGGACATGGAGAAGAAAGGAATGAAAACATGAATATGGCTGAGACCATTATGAATTTGCAGAAGGATGTCTAAAGCCATAAAGATGATAATGAAAGACTTATGAGGGCCAAAGAGTAGCAGGATGACTTCAACATGAAGTTATTGGAGGGCTTGAACAGAATAGAAAATAAATTGGTTAAGGAGAGTGGCTCAAGTAAATATGGAAGTCACAAACCTTCAGATGAGAAAAGAAAAGAAAAAAGTGTTAGTAGACATCACCATCATTCGCCGAGGCATTCCAATAAGAGAGCAGGCAACAACTCAAGTCTATCCCCTATCAGACGGTATAAGAGGTTTGGGGTGGATGAGTTGCGAGGAGAAATGAACAAAGTCAAACCTCCTACATTTGATGGTGAGCACAAGAAGGATGAAGATGCATAAACATGGTTGTTGGGCATGAGAAATTACTTTCAATTGCATAATTATTCTTCTCACGCAGAAGGTAGAATTGCTATCTATCAACTCAAAGGAAAAGCCTCCATGTGGTTGGATCAACTTGTGCAGGTGCAACACATTGAAGAGAAAACTGTTACCTGGAGGGAATTCAAGAAGTATTTTGAGAAGAAGTACTTGACTAAGAGATACTATGATAAGAGAATGAAAGAGTTATTTGAACTCAAGCTTGGAAGTATGACCATAGATGAATATGAGAGAAGGTTTTTGGAACTGTTGAAGTATGTCTCTTTCATCAAGGATGAGATAGTCAAAATTCAAAGGTATTTGAGTGGATTTCCATCATTCATCAGTGACAAAATATAGTATGATGATACCAAGACATTAGAAGAGACCATAAGGCGATCTAAATGCCTATATGATCAACAGAAAGAAAGACCATCTTTCCAAAAGGCTTGGGAAGACAATAAGAAATTCAAGATGGATCAAAAGAAGAAGGGAGCTAAGCCACCGTTATTTAGAAATAATCCACAAGGACAACAAATGCCTAAAGAACCCAGAACGACTAACACAGGGAGTCAAGGGCCAAGGCAACCACCTATGCAATGTTGGGGTTGTAAAGGAGACCATAGGTTCAAAGATTGTCCTCACAGGGTTGAAAAAGGAAGGGTTGTTCACAATGTACAACAAGATGAAACAGTGGATGACATGGGCAGATATGTGACAAGGATTTATGCAGCCCTAGACAACAAGAAAGGAGAGTATCAGTCCCACATGATTGAAGTGGAAGGTATGATCAACAACCAAACCATTGCTATTTTAATTGATTTAGGAGCTAGTCATAGTTATATAGACCCTAAGATGGTGGAAAGTCTACAATTTCCAAGAAGAAAGCATGTGAAATCCTGGTTGGTGCAACTGGCTACTGGAGCCAGAAGAAAAGTTAATGAGATGGTTAAGTCATGCCTCATAGACATGAATGGATTGAGCACTAAGGCAGATTTAAACATATTTCCTTTAGGTTCCTATGACTGTCTAATTGGGATGGATTGGTTGGACCAACATCACACTCTCTTAGACTATCAAAACAAATCATTTACTTGCCTAGATGAGGAAGGGAAACTAAGGAAAGTATAGGGAATCCCCAAGGAAGTAACCATTAGAGAAATTTCATCATTACAACTGAAGAAATGTTACAGAAAAGGGTGTCAAATAATTGCAGCTCATTTGGCAGAGACACCTAGAGATAAGGTGCCAAATTTGGAGGATTATGCAGTCCTGGAAGATTTTGAAGATGTGTTCAAGGAGGTACTCGAACTACCCCCAAGGAGAGACATTTATTTCTCTATAAATTTAATGCCTGGAGTAATTTCAGTATCAAAGACTCCTTACAGAATAAGTACACCAGAATTGAAGGAGTTGCAAATGCATCTTGAAGAACTTCTAAAGAAGGGGTATATACGCTCAAGTGTGTCACCTTGAGGTACCCCAGTCTTGTTTGTGAGAAAAAAATATGGAACACTAATATTTTTCATTGACTTCAGACATTTGAATAAAGTGACTGTTAAGAACAAGTATCCTCTGCCAAGGATTGATGACCTCTTTGATCAATTGAAGGATGCAAAGATATTTTCAAAGATAGATCTCAGATCAAGATACCATCAGGTAAGGATTAAAGAAGAAGATATCAACAAGACCGCCTTCAGGACAAGGTATGGTCATTATGAGTTCCAGTGGTTCCATTTGGGTTGTCAAATGTACCAACCATTTTCATGTGCTTAATGAATGGTGTTTTCCAAGAGTATTTAGACAAGTTTGTCATTGTCTTTTTGGATGACATTCTTATATATTTCAAGTCAGAGGAAGAGAATGAACATCATTTGAGGATGGTGTTGCAAGTATTAAGGGAGCATCAGTTGTATGCCAAATTGAGCAAGTGATCATTTTATCAGAAACAAATTCATTATTTGGGGCATATCATTTCAAGGGANCTCTTTCATCAAGGATGAGATAGTCAAAATTCAAAGGTATTTGAGTGGATTTCCATCGTTCATCAGTGACAAAATATAGTATGATGATCCCAAGACATTAGAAGAGACCATAAGGCGAGCTAAATGCCTATATGATCAACAGAAAGCAAGACCATCTTTCCAAAAGGCTTGGGAAGACAATAAGAAATTCAATATGGATCAAAGGAAGAAGGGAGCTAAGCCACCGTTATTTAGAAATAATCCACAAGGAAAACAAACGCCTAAAGAACCCAGAATGACTAACACAGGGAGTCAAGGACCAAGGCAACCACCTATGCAATGTTGGGGTTGTAAAGGAGACCATAGGTTCAAAGATTGTCCTCACAGGGTTGAAAAAGGAAGGGTTGTTCACAATGTACAACAAGATGAAACAGTGGAGGACATCGGCAGATATGTGACAAGGATTTATGCATCCCTGGACAACAAGAAATCAGAGTATCAATCCCACATGATTGAAGTGGAAGGTATGATCAACAACAAAACCATTGCTATTTTAATTGATTCAGGAGCTAGTCATAGTTATATAGACCCTAAGATGGTGGAAAGTCTACAATTTCCAAGAAGAAAGCATGTGAAATCCTAGTTGGTGCTACTAGCTACTGGAGCCATAAGAAAATTTAATGAGATGGTTAAGTCATGCCTCATAGACATGAATGGATTGAACACTAAGGCAGATTTAAACATCTTGCCTTTAGGTTCCTATGACTGTCTAATTGGGATGATTTGGTTGGACTAACATCACACTCTCTTAGACTATCAAAACAAATCATTTACTTTCCTGGATGAGGAAGGGAAACTAAGGAAAGTACAGGGAATCCCCAGGGTAGTAACCATTAGAGAAATTTCATCATTACAACTGAAGAAATGTTACAGAAAAGGGTGTCAAATAATTGCAGCTCATTTGGCAGAGACACCTAGAGATAAGATGCCAAATTTGGAGGATTATGAAGTCCTAGAAGATTTTGAATATGTGTTCAAGGAGGTACCCGAACTACCCCCAAGGAGAGACATTTATTTCTCTATAAATTTAATGCCTAGAGCAACGTCAATATCAAAGACTCCTTATAGAATAAGTACACCAGAATTGAAGGAGTTGCAAATGCATCTTGAAGAACTTCTAAAGAAGGGGTATATACGCTCAAGCGTATCACCTTGAGGTACCCTAGTCTTGTTTGTGAGAAAAAAAGATGGAACACTAAGATTTTGCATTGACTTCAAACATTTGAATAAAGTGACTGTTAAGAACAAGTATCCTCTGCCAAGGATTGATGACCTCTTTGATCAATTGAAGGACGCAAAGATATTTTCAAAGATAGATCTCAGATCAAGATACCATCAGGTAAGTATTAAAGAAGAAGATATCAACAAGACCGCCTTCAGGACAAGGTATGGTCATTATGAGTTCCAGTGGTTCCATTTGGGTTGTCAAATGTACCAGTCGTTTTCATGTGCTTAATGAATGGTGTTTTCCAAGAGTATTTGGACAAGTTTGTCATTGTCTTTTTGGATGACATTCTTATGTATTTCAAGTCATAGGAAGAGCATGAAAATCATTTGAGGATGGTGTTGCAAGTATTAAGGGAGCATCAGTTGTATGCCAAATTGAGCAAGTGATCATTTTATCAGAAACAAATTCATTATTTGGGGCATATCATTTCAAGGGATGGGATAGCAGTGGATCCTGAGAAGATAGATTCCATTAGAGAATGGTCAACACTGAAGAATGTGTTAGAGGTGAGATCATTCATGGGTATTGCAGGCTACTACAGAAGATTTATTGAAGGATTCTCAAAGATTGCACACCCAAACACTTCCTTGCAAAGGAAGGGAGTGAATTTTTATTGGACACTGGATTGCGAGAAGAGTTTCCAACACTTGAAACAATTATTGACAAGTTCTCCAATATTAATGATCATAGACCCAGATGAAGACTTCATCGTATGCACCAATGCATGTAATGAAGGACTTGGTGGAGTCCTCAGTCAAAATGGGTTTGTCGTATGTTATGAATCAAGGAAGTTGAAGGATCATGAAAGAAACTATGCCACTCATGATTTGGAGTTGGAAACCATAGTGCATGTCTTGAGGAAATGGAGACACTACCTCATGGGAAAGAGGTTTGAGCTAAGAACATACCATAATGATCTAAAATATCTATTTGATCAGTTGAATCTAAATTCTAGGAAAAGGAGATGGTTGGAATTTCTAAGCGAATATGAATTTGATATAAAGCATATCAAGGGGAAAGAGAATAAAGTGGCTGATGCACTTAGCAGGAAGGTGCATGAATTACATGCTACAACCATTAGCATGTATCAGACTGATATTAAAAGCAAAATTCTAGAGGTTGCAAATGCAAAGCTGCAATACAGAGAATTGATAGCAATGCTACAACATGGTAAGATGCCACAAAAGGTGGATAATTATAATTTGAGAATAGATGGAATACTGTTGCGCAAGAACATAATTTTTGTTCCAAATGTCCAGGACTTGAAACATATGATTTTGCATGAAATGCATGGTGTTCCTTATGCAGGGAACCCTGGATATCAGAAAAATGTGGCAATGATCAAGAGCCATTACTTTTGGCCAGGTATGAAGAGAGAGATCACCAAATACATCACTAGATGTATGGAATGCCAGAAAGTTAAAGCTGAGAATAGGCACCCAGCAGGGTTGCTTCAACCTTTACCCATTCCTGAACGGAAGTGGGAAGTGGTGACAATGGATTTTATTACGGGATTTCTTAGAACAGGCAATATGCATGATTCGATCATGGTGGTGGTGGACAAGCTTACGGAAGCAGCCCATTTTATTCCACTAAAAACTACTCACAAGGCAACAAATGTTGTCGATATTTTCATGAAAGAAATGGCACGATTGCACGGGATTCCTAAAACAATTGTGTCCAACAGAGACCCAAAATTCACCTCGAATTTCTGGAAAGGATTGTTCAAAGGATTTAGAACGAATCTGAACTTTAGTACATCTTATCATCCTGAGTCTGATGAACAGACAGAGAGGGTGAACATAGTGATAGAAGATATATTGAGAATGTATGTCATGGACAAACCATTGAAATGGGAAGACTACCTACACTTGGTAGAATTCGCTTACAACAATGGGTATCAAGCATCATTGAAGATGAGCCTATTTGAAGCACTTTACGGCAAAAAGTGCAATACTCCAATGAGTTGGGATAATCCAGCTAATAGGACAGTAGTTGGGCCAGAGTTGCTCAAGGAGATGGAGGACCAAATGATAAAAATTAAGCAGAATTTAAAAGATGCCCAAGACAGAAAAAAAAGTTATGCCGATAAGAATAGAACCCACATAGAATTCAAACTAGGTGATCATGTTTTCCTGAAAGTAAAAGCTAACAGGAGTTCCCTGAAGCTGGGAAGCTATGCCAAGTTGGCATCCATATTTTGTGGGCCATTTGAAATCCTAGAGAGGATTGGTCTAGTTGCTTATATGATTGCATTGCCTACATCTATGTCTGTTCATAATGTCTTCCATGTATCATTTCTAAATAAATATATACCTAATGATAATCATTTTATTGATTGGAATGTGATTCAGGTGGAACAAGAAGGCGCTTTTCAAGTGCATCTGGTGCACATTTTGGATCGGAAAGTCAAGAAGCTCTGAAACCGTGCCATAGGTCTTGTAAAGGTTCAATGGACCCGGTACGGTCCTAAGGACGCTACTTGGGAGAATGAGGATGAAATGTGGGCACAATACCTGCATCGTTTTGAAGATTTTTGAAAACTCTGTTGTATATGGGTGCATGATGCACTGAGGACAATGCATAAATAAGAAGAGGGGATTGTAATATCTCTCGACCGAACCCATTTGTAAATGTAATATAAGTATACATAAGTTGGTGAGTTGTTTTGACATCATTTTGTAATGCACTTCCCATGGCATAGTGCACGCATGAACTACGTAGTAAAACGATATAGAATGCACATTATCGGATACCACGCCCAGTAACTAAAGTGCACACAGTATGGAGGATAACGAGCATCATGTATATGATATGTGTTATAGGATGGTGAGCCAGTCATTATAAGTTGGGATGCTTATGTTTTGGTATTAGGTCGGAATGCCTAGATGTTAAAGGGCAATGCACTTATTTTGTACATATCTCATGATTAATATAAAATACATCGTTGCACGCAGACTGGCCATGATAAAAGAGATGGGGGAATGAACTTTACCAACTAGGGAAAGGGAGGGCCAAAAGTCAAGGGAATATTATATTAATATTTCCTAAAGCATAAAGTATGGATAATTATTTTATCCTAAGTTCTAAAGTTGGGGACAAGTGGACCAAAGTAACTTCCGATATGACAAGTGTCAAGTTGGGGACATGCATTCATATCGTGAGGGGACTTAGCTCATTTGGACATTTTTTTTAGGCGAATTCTTACCAATATCTTGACCATCATTCTCACCATCACTTTCACAATGAGTTTTACAGTGATTCCTTCCATCACTCAGTTATTCAGTCAATGATTCCATGACCATTTTCACTCACACAGTCCGTTATCCTTGAGACATCCATTTCACCATTTCTGAGCCTACTCCCATAGCCTTTTTCGGTTGGTGTACCTTGTTATCTTGGAGCGTGATTGAAGAAGCGGGTTGTTAGGACCATGAGCAATTCTCCGAGCGAGAGAATTCCTGGGGATTGATTCCCGAAGGTGATAAATTGCATCTACAGTGCTTTGAGACTTCCGGGCTGGACTATTTCTGAAGCCCTAGAATGGAAGTGGGGCAGCCGAGGGACTGCTGAGAAGATAAGGGGCACACTTCCTTGGGTGGGACAGGTATGTGGGGAATGATAGGTTGTAGGCTATTAGTTGAGTGAGCAC
Source organism: Picea glauca (assembly GCA_000966675.3). Classification (NCBI taxonomy): domain Eukaryota; kingdom Viridiplantae; phylum Streptophyta; class Pinopsida; order Pinales; family Pinaceae; genus Picea; species Picea glauca. Next base: position 45,673 of record JZKD02S1963295.1, read on the forward strand.
CTGAGACGGAGTCCTTCCTGTTGTCCATGAGCCTTAGCCTGGTTAGGAACCCTTTACCCGGGTGGAGTTCAGTTCCAGCTCAGGGGTGACTCACTGTTGAGAGTGATGAACAGTGTAGTCTAAGGCTGGGAGGTTCGTGGACAGTCTGTACGTAATTGGTGACAATATTTCCAAGATAAGTACCAATCGTATGATAAAATGATATGTTGCATTGTTATTTACGTGCTTATGTTACAACTTATCATATATGTGATTATAATTTCCTGTATGTTTATGGGTATTTTCTTGTATATGTTGTATATCCATGGTTATTGTTATTTCAGTACAAAGTCGTATATTACAGAATGTAATTGTTTGTATTTTTATATGTAAAGCTTCCACAAGAGTGTTGTATGTATATGTTTAAGTTGCATGTAGTTTTAAGAGAAAGTTTATGTGGCATAACTTAGTTGGTTACTGGGTATGTTGTTGTATGTTCCGCAATAAGAGAATGAAAGTGTTCCCTAGAGTAACATAACCCAACCTTTTTAAGGTTGGGGATGTTACCAACTAGTGTCAGAGCATGAGAGATTTCTCTAGAGTGGCATCCCCCGGCCTGTGGGTGGTTGGGGGAATGTTACAATGGGGAGACAAGAAGAATCCTCTACAACTGCTGACTCAATATAATAATTTAAAAATAACACCCAGTGAGACAGTTTAGGAATTTTCAACCAGATTCATGCGGGTTTATAATTCAATTCCTGTTGAAGTACAACCCCCTCTTGGGACTGCAAAACTTTGTTATGTTGATTCCTTTGACAATGATTTTTCCTTGTTGCCAAGGGAAAGGAGATCTACTACATTATATGACATGATGAATGATGCAATTGAAGTAGAAGTAAATTTGATGGAATTGGAAAAGATTAAATATAATCCTAAAACTGACATGAAAAAAGTTCAAGGAGAAGCTCAACCCTCAACTTCCCAGTCATCAAATGCAAAATTTTATCTAATGGTAAAAACTATGGAAATGTTGGTGGAAAAGTTGTCCTTAGATAACAAGTGTGCCATCAGAGATCAAACTGAACTTCAACACAAGAATCCTAATTTTAGAATGTTACCAGTTACACAGATCAGACAGAGAGACCAAAGGAATCAAGGTGATCAACAAATCAAACCCCCCTTCCAAAATAACTATGTTGATGGAAATTTTGAAGAATCTCTTGAAGATAACATACATTGTTGTGATGATGTTGAAACAAATGTATTCTTAACTAAAGAATACCATGATAAATTTATGGAAGAAAATGATAAGTTTATGGAAGAAAATGATAAGTTTATGGAGGAAAATGATGATATGTTATCAATTTAAACATAAGAGTATAAGAAGGGGTACCAAAATGCCATCATGCAGTTTTAGAAGCAATATAATCTCAAAAATAAAAAGGTTCTTGTAAACCCTCAGAAGGGGAGTCCTACAAAGGAGCCTCAAGATAATTTACCCTCTTCAAGTCATCCTAAGAAAGACTGCTATGCAAAGGATGCACTGGAGAAAGAAAAAAAGAAAGAGGATCCCCCAAAGAAGGGCCCAGAGACAAAAAGGGATGCAGTCATCAAAGAGGTAGAGAAAACTCAGTCTTCTTTTAATTTTGAAAGTGAGATGGAAAAAATAAAAAAATATGTACCTTTCAATGAGTTAATAAGGAATGTTGAATATAGAAGCCAAATCATCAAAATGTTGAAAATGGAAGAAGCATTCAATACTTTGAATGTGAAAGATGATCATCCTGCAATCTTAATTGATCCTCGGGTGGAAGAATTTGGTGATGATGGTGATGTGCCTCATTTTATGTCAGTGTTAAAGTTCATGATATGACCTTACACAATGCAATTCTAGATTCAKGAGCATCTCATAATTTGATGCTAAAGGTAATGATGGATGAACTAGGATTGGACATCACTAGACCTTACAAATATTTGTTCTCTTTTGATTCAAGGAAGGTAAAGTGWTTAGGCTTAATCAAATATCTAGTTGTGTCTCTATCTCAAATCCCATTAAAGAATTTGRTCATGGATGTAGTAGTTGTTGRCATCCCTCCAAAGTTTGGCATGTTGYTGTCAAGKTCATGGGATGAAAAGTTGAAGGGTACTCTACARATGGATATGTCCTATGAAACTATACCWTTTTTTGGTTAGGAAAGGAGACTATACAAGGAAGTATTTCTAAAGTACATGGTGAGAAGCAAGAGAAAACCCAATAATSATCCTATTTATTCTATTGACACTGAGGTTGGTTCTTCAAATTTTTATAATGACRTGTGCTTTGAAGAARAAGATCCAAAGACTCTTGAACTCCCTGTGAAAGATGAGGCAGATCATCAAKCAGKGAMAATTTCAAATCAACAAAATAATGAGAATGAAGAAATGTGGAATATGAATTTTGATGGAGCTACTAGTAAAGAAGGASTTGGAGCAGGTGTTTGGATAATCCCTCCTAAAKMAGGTTCAAAGATTTTCTCTTACAAATTTTCTTTTGACTGTACAAATAATATGGCTGAGTATRAGGCACTGATTTTGGGTTTGAACACATTGAAATATTTGGSGGAAAAAAGAATAGTTGTACATGGAGATTATGAGCTTKTGTTTAATCAGGTTAAGGGCATCTATCAATCTAAAAATCCTAGGATGAAGGCATACAAAAATATAGTTTTTGATGTACTTGAAAGTTTCACAGAATATAACCTTCAGTGATTCCAAGAGGACAAAATTTGATTGTTGATGCATTAGCCACTTAAGCTTATGTTTTCAAGATTCCTATCTTTCCTAATAGAAAATATGATATTGAAGTCAAGCATAGACCAACAGTACCTGATAATATCAAGTATTGGCATATTTTTGAGGATGAAAAACAAGTGGTAATATTTCTCAAAATGACTGATGAGTTTTCCAACACAAATATTGATGAGGAAAATTGTTTTGATTAGGAAGAAGATGCAGGTATGTTTCCAAATGAAGATTGTTTCCTAAATCAGATTGTTGTTAGAGACATTGTTCAGCTCAAAAATAATGTCATCCCTAAGGTTTTGATTCCATTGGAAAATCTCTTTGACAATAATGATTTGGAAAGGAACCCCAAAGTCACTCCAAATGATGAAGAAATAGAGGATTGTAACATTGGGACTCAGGAAAATCCTAAAATCATCAAAATGTCCAAGACACGTAGCCCAAAAATCAAGGAGAGATATATCATCTTAATGAAGGATTTTCTAGATGTTTTTTTCTTGGAGCTATGAATATTTGAAGGTTTATGACACAAATATTATTCAACATGTTATTCCAATAAGACATGATCCAAAACCATTTAAACATAAATTGAGAAGGATTAATCCTTTTTTGCTTCCATTAATTGAGAAAGAGGTAAGAAAATTGTTTGATGCTAATATTATACTATCTTTGAGATTCTCTAAATGGTTGGCCAACTTAGTTCCTGTCAGAAATAAAAGTGGTGAAATAAGGTTGTGTGTAGATTTTCAAAATCTGGTTTCCATCAAAGATAACTATCCTCTTCCCAAGATGGACTATATTTTGCAGAAAGTGGCTGGGTCACAAAAAATGTCAATGCTAGATGGATTTTCTAGATACAACCAAATCATGGTGCATCCTAATGATCAAGAGAAGACAACGTTCACAACAACCTAGGGTACATTCATGTATGCCAAAATGCCTTTTGGGCTTATGAATGCAGGGGAAACATTCCAAAGATATATGGATATGTTTTTGTTGATGAAAAAAATAAGTTCATTGTCATTTATTTAGATGATATTACTATTTTTTCAAATTCTGATGATGAGCATTTGAAACATTTGAAAAGGGTTTTTCATAAGTGTGGGATATTTGGCATTTCATTAAATCCCAAAAAATCTAACTTTGGAATACAAGAGGGAAATCTACTTTGTCATATCATCTCAAAAGAAGGAATAAATATACATCCCAACAAGGTAGCTTCCATTCTGAAAATTGATACTCCTAGGAGAAAAAAAAGGTACAGTCTTTTCTTGGAAGGGTAAACTTTATGAGGAGGTTTGTCCCCAATCTGGCAGAAATCATAAAATTCATTACCATCATGTTGAGGAAAGGAAGCGATATAAATTGGACTCCATAAGCTAGGAAATCCTTTGAGGATATAAATGTATCATTGACCAAAGAACCAATACTAGACAATCCAGATTATGCAAAGGATTTCATCTTATTCTCTTTTACATCATAAAACACTATTGTTGGGGTTTTGTTGCAGAAGAATGAACATAATTTTGAAAGGCCCATAGCCTATTACAACAAAACTTTAAGAGATTCCCAATTGAATTATGACATCATGGAGAAGAAAGAATATGCACTGGTAAAAGCCCTGAAAAAATTTAGAATTTACATTTTGCATTCTCATGTTGTTGTTTTTGTGCCTAGTAAAGTTGTGAAAGATATCCTGACCCATTCTGATCCCGAAGGAAGAAGAGGAAAATGGATAGCCATTTTTCTAGAATAGGATCTGTAGATAAAGCCTACAAAGTTGATAAAAGGCCAAGGGTTTGAAAAACTAATGACATGGTCAAATTATGATGTTTTGGGGATAAATTTTATTGCATATTTGTCAGAAAATTCAAAAGAAGAATCAATGCCACAAGCATCCCAGAAGTTTCTTGAATCTCCATGGTATGTTGACATTATATATGTGTTGAGAAATGTACAAGCTCCTCCTAAAATAAGAAAAACAAAATCTAGGTTTTTGAAATTAAAAGCAACCAAATTTTGTGTTCTTGATGGTTCTCTGTATTGGAAGGATATAGGGGGAATTTTTCTATGTTTATTATTGGAAGATGAGGTAAAACATGTTGTCAAAGAATTCCATAAGGGTGACTGTGGAGGGAAACATTATTGGAAAACCGCAGTTCATAAGATACTAAGAGCGAGGTTTTATTGGCCTATCATTTTCTTTGATGTATCAAGGAGGTGTCAATATGTCATGAATGTCAGATTTTTGATGGAAAAAGGAAATTTTTTACCTTACCTTTAAAACCAATTTATGTTGAAGAACCATTTAGGAAATGGGGCCTTGATTTTATAGGAGATATTCATCCATCATCTTCAGCTCAACATAAATGGATATTGACAACTACAGACTATTTCACTAAATGGATTGAAGAAGTACCAACAAGGCAAGCTATTGATATTGTCATTATCCAATTTTTGGAAAGTAACATTATGTCTAGGTTTGGCTGCCCAGTGAAAATAATAATTGATAACGAAACAACATTAAAGTCTACGAGGGTGGAAAATTTTTTCAATGATTACAACATAACCCTTGGTCATTCCAAAACCTATTACCCATAGGGTAATGGATTAGCTGAGTCATCCAATAAGAGTCTGACAAGAATTATCAACAAAAATGCTATAGGAAAACAAAAAGGATTAGCACAAGAAACTCATATATGCATTTGTGGGATGATGGTATTACTATAAAGAGGTCTTTTGCTACATCACCTTTCTAGATAGTATATGGAACAGATGCAGTTTCCCCTATAACCTCATTAGGGCTATTAGTTATGAAATTTCTACAAGAGCAAGAAGTTGAACGAAATGATGTTCAAAGAAGGATTAATCAATTGATTTGTGTACATCAAATGAGAGAAGAAGTATACAACAACACACAATTGCATCAGGATAAAATGAAAAAAGTGTTTGATGAGCGGACAAAGGTTGATGATCTAGTGTTGAAATGGGATGAAATAAATGAAGATAAAGGGAAGCATGGAAAGTTTGATCACCTTTGGTTGGGACCATTTAGAATTGTATCTTATCATGGAAGAAATGCTTATTTGCTACAAGAAATCAATGGAGATCTCATTGGTGGAGGGAATGTGAATGGCAGGTTTCTCTAACACTACTTTACTTAAAGCATTTTGATATTTCATCTCATTGTAAATAACCATTTTATTTTCAGATAGAGTAGTTGAGGTCATCATTCAACAGAAATTGAAGCTCGAGGTAAAGGCCCTAAGGTTCTGTTGAAATTTTCTAGTGTATGTCAAGTTTGTAAAAACATTTGTCAGTTCATTTTTTCATTTTTAGAGTCTTTTTGAGTTAATGTATAAAGTAAATAAAGCCCAATGGTCAGGCACATGATCTGTTGTTCTTTGTTTCCTCACAGGGAGGAAAACATCCCCATTGGAGCCAAATGTTAGTGTCATTATTTTCAAGGTATAGGTTTGTCAAGAGTTTGCAAAGTCATGATTTGGTCTTGGGAAGACAAATGCATTCCAAATTGAGTCAATGAGCGTGTATGTTTTCAAAGAGTTTTGTCTCATGAAATTTTTCAAGATATTTGGCTCATTGGTCTAAAATTGTTACTATAAACTCTAAAGTGGTATGTCAAAAAGATATAAGTCATAAAGTCTAGGTGAAAGATTATTTCAAGGGATGTCATGGAACATAATTACACGTTATGAAAGATAACTCTCATAATTGGACTGCAAAAAATTGCACATGTTGTGAAAACTCGCTGCGCAAACTGCTTGGTGCTACCCAAACTGTCATGTCATCCTAAATGGTCCAATCACATTTCAAATCAAATTTTCACAGCATATGAATATATTTCTCCTCCCATTTTTCATTGCAAAAGACCCTTTGCAATCAATCAGACCCCTTTCCTTCAACAAATTCAAAATACCCCACCTGCTATGCAAACTTTGTCCAACTCACTATGCAAGATATGTATGCCCGCTATGCAAATTTCACACAAAAATTACACGCTACACGTCCTTTGTTTCCCAAAATTCCGTTGTGCAAAGACTGAAGGGTTATGTTTTGTGTCTAACAAGTATCCTGTGCCTATGTTCATGAGATCTAGAGACTGGTTTATCATATTGACGAGTCCTTTGATATAATTGAGTAAACCCTAATCTCATTTTTTGTTGTGTAAAGTTCCTTGTCAGAGCTTTAGCCATTGAAATTCCTTGTCATTACCAGTCTCAGTCTTTATATTACATTTGCATCATGGAAAATCAAGAGAAAAATAAATACAATAAAGGAGGCAATGCATTGAGATGTGAGCCACATAGGTTGAAATTGGTAAATTCTGATCTAGCATTTCAGGTTTTCTTTGAACAAGCTGGGTGCATGAGGTTTTGCAAAAATATTCAAGGGTACAATGTGAAGTTAACAAAGGACTTTCCCCTCAACTTCAATGGTGTCCAAACGAATATTGTTGATATTACCTTCCAAGTATCAGAGGATACAATATTTGTTGTAACTGAGATTCCAGTTCAAGGGGAGAAATGGTTTAAAGGTATGCCTCTTGATCCAACCTTCTACACTGATTTATTGAAACCCAAGTACAAAAAGAAGAAGTTTGGTGCTACTATTCCAAGAGAATGCATATTGGAGCACTATGAAAATTTGTTAAGAGTGGTTCAACGATATTTCACTTGTGAGGGAAGATTTGACAGAGTATACCAATATCACATAAGGATTTTAATGCATTTTACAGGAAAAAATATTTTAAATTTACCTTTTTATCTATGGCGAAGCTTAGGTAAAATGTCAGACAAAGTATAGGCTAGGGATGATCATGTTAAGACCAGTTTGTTTCATTTCTCTTTGGTAAAGTTACTAGTGGTGGAAGAAATCAAGAAATTGAACAGAGATTGGGACTCTTTCTTAGCTTCAACAAACTTTCCTTTAGACCCCAAAGGAGACACCCCCTCATCTGTTGAGAAAGTGTGTTATAAATATTCAAGTGGGAAAGAGAAAAGGTTTGCAGAGCATGGCATAGGTAAAGGAAAGGAAATTGAAGATTCTTCACCAAGCTAACCATCTAAGAAGAAGGGTAGAAAGATACACTTTGTTGATGAGGTGGATGAAACACCAAAATTGAGTATTCTAATCACAAGGTCAGTTGCCAAAAGACTACCTTTACCTACCCTGCATACATAATATGTTGAACACTCAGTTAAATAAGTGGATAAAGATCAGGTGCAGTCAGGAGAGAAAGAAAAAAAAATCAAAGAGTTACAAGATCATCTTAAAGAATATCAACATGTCATAGCTCATTCCTATCATGAAAATAGGGAGATGAAGATGAAATTGGTTGAAAAGGTTTCTAACACTAAAACAACACAGGATGAAATAGGTCCAAAAAAGGAATTTGTTTCAAAGGTTCCATGAGGTTATAAATTTTGGTTGTGGAGCCTGATTATCTTCCTGATTCAGAGGTCTTTGTTTTCAGCCGTGTTTATACCCCATGAAGACTTTACACCCTAGAATATTGTACACCACTCCACATGGGGGAGTGCAGGGGGGATTTCCCCCCCTGCGAGGTCAAGGGTGGCTATCCCCCCATCTAGGGGGTCTGGGGGAAAGCCGGTCCCCGAAGGGGGTTCAAGGGCGAAGCCCCCAAACGAAAAATTGCCTTGTAAATGTATATTGTAATTTCATAATAAATATGGACCGTTCATTATAAGGTCATAGATATGACGATAGAAGTTATGTTATGGTTTTTTTCCCTAGAAGGAAACCCTCTTTTATGAGGGAAATGTATTGTGGCTATGTATTACTTCGAATATTGTATTCTGAGTGAGGAGACTGTGAGAGAAATAAGAGGAAGTTACAATGGGTGTGTTGTAGGTTGTATCCCTTCATTTGATGGATAATAATAAAGGAAGGACCTAAAAATTTCTCTGGTCGATGTAGCCCACACTGGGTGAACTATGTATATTTGTGTCTCTATTGTATTGTGTATCTTTTGTTTTTTATTTCCTCATTTGTTTTATTTTATTGCTCGTGATCCTGTTTTTACAACACTAAAGGGAAAGAAAGAAGGAAAAGTCCTAAAACACTGGAATTTAATAAACCTACATGCCCATTAACAAGATCCTCGGTTAGAAAGAAAAGTTCAGAATACAAGCTTCTAGAGGAAACACATGCACGGGTCCAACCTATATCAATTGAAAAGATTCACACTTCACCTAGAGAGGGTGAGAAAACTATAAAGTGGCTCAATAAGAAATCAAGGGAAGATCAAGACCTAATTATTCATCTTAGGGAAGAGAACAAAATATCATAACTAAAGTTTGCGAGATACTTTTAGGAACGTGGACCAACCATCAACAATTCTTGTGCATCTCTCTCAAATACCCAGTCAAAGTTCAGAATAAATACACTTTCTTTTAGGCAAGTGAGAAACCTGAAAAAATAGAATGTGTCATTGATAAAGGAAAATAGGTCTCTGAAACTAAGGATAAAGGTTGATGATGAAGCCAGGGGAAAGTTGGACCTACTTGCAGAGGTGGTTGAGATATAGATTTCAGGTTTTCACAGTTTTTCTTTTTGACAAACACCATAATTTGTTTTGAGTTTTGTCTAGAAAAATAACATTGTACAGAACCAGGGATGATTTTAAGGGTGGAAATTTATTTTAAAATGTAGAAACCTTGGAGAATCTTACTAAACCTTCATATTCCAACTCTAAATGTTTGGCGATATTTTTGTAAAAAATTTCAAATTTCTAAGGATTTTCTATAGTTTTTATAATTTTTTGGCGATTTTTAAGTTAAAATAATTGTATCTTATAGAATTTGGGCGAATAATTTTTAAAATAGCAAATCTCTTTTTTGGAAAAAACATGGAAAATTAGCCCATGAGTGAAATTTAGACCCTAAAATCATCCCTATACAGAACTTGTGTAGCGATTTCACGCTACACAAAAATTTTAAGTACACAAAGAGTTAAAGGAAAATGGGTAATTCTTGATGGATGATACAACATTCATTTTCATCCTCCAACAATGTTGCAGCCACCATGTTTGACAACACATGTATTCCAACAGAGGATGAACACCTTCAATAACCACTCACATAACCAGATCAAAGATCAACACACCAATGTTTTCATGTGGTAAAACCCCTACGAGGAAACATCCACGACCCCAGCCAACGCGACCACTTGGAGCAGTTTATTAATGCAAATAAAAAGATTAAAGATAGATTTTACAAGAGAGTTTCTCACAATCGATCATCGATAAATGACCCTCTATGCTCTTTAAATAGAGATCATGGACCAATCGAGTGTTAAGCCATAGATCAATGGCCGTTAATATCGAGGAGAGTATGAACCTCCAGATCACTCTATGCCGGGAACATATCGTGAATGTCAGATTTCCTAACTACAAATCCATACTAAAGAAACACACTCAGAAACACACTTTTACCTAACGACGTATTAGACCAAGTAGATTTTAACTAACTCCTAAGTGTCTAAATATCCTAACATCCCCCCTTAAGAACAACTTGGGATAGGATTGAAGGATTTACAATAGTGACACAATAGGAGGAGGAAGTAGGCATTATAGCCTATCCCCCCTTAATGACAACTTCCTGAACTCCTAACATAGATCAAAGTTTGGAAAACTTTGCTTCTGTAAGAGACTTTGTGAAAATGTCTGCAACTTGATCTTCTATAGGAAAAAATAGCACTTTAATAACTTGATCATGAATGAGCTTTCTGATGAAGTGCATGTGTAGCTCGATGTGTTTTCTATGATGATGTTGAACTAGGTATTTGGTGAGCTTGATGGCACTATGATTGTCACACCAAAGGCTGGTCGGATGTTGTTGCTGGAATCCAAACTTTGAAAGGATTTGTTGAAGCCACAAGGCTTCCTGACTTACATTTACCGTTGCTCGGTACTCTGCTTCTACTGAAGAAAGTGCAATATCATGTTGTTTCTTATAGGCCCAAGTGACAGGTCCTGAACCAAGGCTAAAAATGTAACCTGCATTAGAATTCCGATCATCAGGGTCACTGACCCAATCTGAATTAGTGAAACCAACCAATAAAGGAGTCACCCCTAAACTGTAATGTATCCAGAACTGAACTATACCAAAGACATAGCGAAGTATCCTTTTAACTTCTTTCCAATGGCTTTCATGGGGTGTTTTCATACACTGGGCAACAAGACCAACAACAAAGGAAAGATCAGGACGAGTATGATTCAAGTATAAGAGGCTACCAACTAACTGACGGTACAGAGTGGCATCAACTTCAGGAGAAGTATAGGTGGAAGTAAGCTTGACTCCAGACTGGAAGGGAGAAGGGGTTGCTTTACAATCGTTGATGTGAAAGAGACGAAGAAGGTCACAAGCATACTTAAACTGGGAAAGAAAAATTCCTTCATTGGTTTGCAAAACTTGGAGGCCAAGGAAATAGTGTAAAAATCCTAAGTCTGTCATTTCAATTTCTTCGTAAGGCTGGTTTTCACATGGTTTAAAAGTTTTGATTCACTACCAGTAAGGATAAGGTCATCAACATAAAGGACAAGAAATATAAGATGGCTTCCCACTTTCTTGGTATAGACATTAGGATCAGAATGGCATCTAGAGAATCCAGTGGCAATAAGAAAGCTGCCCATTTTGGCATACCAATATCGAGGAGATTGCTTGAGAACATAAAGAGATTTCTTGAGGCGACAAATAAGGCTAGAGTCATTCTGGACATAGCCAGGAGGTTGTTCCATGTAGATTTCTTCTTGCAAACCTCCATGCAAGAAGGCAGATTTAATATCTATCTGAGGGACCTCCCATTTATGTGAGGCAGCAAGGGAAAGAACAAGGAGGATGGAATTCATTTTGGCTACAGGGGAAAAGGTTTCATTATAGTCAACTCCTTCAACTTGGGAAAATACTTTGGAAACTAACTAAGCCTTGTGTCTTTCAACACTTCCATCTGATGCATACTTACTTCTGTAGACCCATTTGCATCTAACAAGTTTTATTCCTTTTAGAAGAGGTACAAGATCCCAAGTATCGTTTTCCATTAAAGAATGATACTCTTCATTCATTGTTATATCCCAATCTAGATGACCTGAAGCTTCTACAAATGTCTGTGGATCATGAGTTTCTGAAACTTGAGCCAAAAGAGAAGAGGCTCACTAGAACTATGAACGTGTATGTTGTTGATTTGAAGGATCACTAACAAGATCACCAACTCCTTCTCGTGTTGAACGAACCCATCTAGGAAGCGGTGGAGCTAGTGCTGGTTTAGATTCAAAGGACTCATCTAGAGGAGGGTGAGCAGGTGGAGGTGGATTTCCATCCTCACTTTCATCATCTAAATAAGAAAACAGATCAGAAGAAGGCACAAGTGTCGAAGATGTCTCATAGGACAAAGAAGGCACAAACGTCGAATTAGGCTCGCAGGCCAAGAGATTTTCATCAAATTTAACATCTCTTCTAATAATAATTTCATTACAATGTGATTGAAGAAGTCTGTAACCTTTGACATCTTCAGAATAACCAACAAAGATACACTTCTCACTTTTAGGCTTCAATGCTTTCCTTTTTTCATCAGGAATGTGAGCCCATGCTATACTGCCAAATACACGTAAGTGACTTACATCTTGTTTAATTTTAGTCCAAGCTTCTTCCGTCGTTATATTTTTAAGATCCTTTGTGGGAGTGCGATTTACTATGTAATTTTCATAGTTGATGGCTTATGCCCAATACTTTAGACTTAATCCCTTATATTGGATCATACAATTAGCCATTTATTTTAATGTGTTATTCTTTCTCTCAGCAACACCATTTTGTTGTGGTGTATATGGAACAGTGTGTTGCATTCGGATTCCCTGTGTAGTGCAGTAACTTGTAAAATTATTGTTCACATATTTGCCTCCATTATCTGTTGTTAACCTTTGAATTTGATGTCCAAATTGCTTTTCTACAAGGGCCTTGTAGGCCAAAAACTTGTCAAAAACTTATCTCTTAAGTTTTAAGAAGTAAACCCAAGTATGTCTTGAAAAGTCATCAATGAAAGTTAAGAAATACTTGCACTCAAAAAAACAAGGAGAAGAAAGTGGACCACAAAAATCACTGTGAACAAGTTGCAAAGGACCCAAGGCATGCCAAGAGGCAAGTTTGTCAAAAATGTCTCAATGATGTTTGCCGAGAACACAACCGGCACAAACACCATCTCTGCATGAAACAAGAGGAAGACCAGTCACCATCTATTGATTACATAGTTTCTTAAATGAGAGATAGTTTAGATGACCAAACCGCTCATGACAAAGTTTGCTCAAGTCATCTCTATGAGAAACAAAAACTGATGAAAAAGATGATGACCCAAAGTTGTCAAACTTGTACACCCTGGTAATATCATCAGCAATTCCAGTTGCAATAACATGCTTAAGATATTTTAGATCCTTGATTATAACTTGGTGAGGTGAAAAATCTATGGTTTTACCTTCACCTGAATGAGTGATTTGATATACTGATAGAAGGTTACAAGAAAGACTGGGAACACATAATACATCATTGAAATGACTATTTTCTACTTGAACTGTTCTAGATCCTTCAACACTAAGAGATCTATCATCACCAACAAATATTTTCTTGGCGTTACATTCATTTAGAGTAGAAAATATGTCTTTATCCTTAGACATATGATAAGATACTCCAGAATCAATAAGCCACTCATTAGAAGTAGAAGTAGAAGTACAAGTTGTATTGAAGGAAAAACTTAAAGATGAAAGTGCATGTCCATGAGAAGAAGAAGAAGTTGTATAATCAATACTAACGTTGTGCTTCTTCATCACTGCTTCTAAAGATGTCATCTTCTTGAAACATTTGGACTCATCATGACCATCTTTATCACAAAAGTTGCAATGTTTGTAAGTCTTCTTATTTTTATATTTTGCTCCTTTGTTTCCAATAGGATCAGAAACTGTCTGAGTGGGTTTAGGACCCTTATATTGCTTGTTGTTGTGGCGAGGATGTTGCTTCTTGGGATTCTTGGGTTTATCTTTCTGATGGACAACTAAGGCTTTGTTGGAGGTACCTGCAGTGCTGATCACACCAAGTTGTACTAGCTTATATTTCTCTCTAATCAAAGCATCACAAAAGTTCTCAAGAGTGGGTTTTACATAAGTTGTCCCTAGATATTATTGCATGGCATAAAAGGTAGATACAAACACAGAATATGCACTACCTAGCTTAGAAAGAATAAGATAGATGCAACGATCTTCGTCTATCTTTATCTTACATTCTTCACATAAGGTTCTGAGTGTTTTAAACTTAGATAGATAGTCTTCAATGCAAGAAAAATCACTTGGACTTAAAGTTAGTACTTGATTTTCTAATGTTGTGCTCAAATAATATTGTGTTTACCAAACACATATTCAATCTTTTCCCAAGCTTCTTTGGGTTTATCAATTGATTGAAGGTGGAACCTTAAATTAGGAGAGATGGACATTTTGATTAATCCACGTGCTTTGTCATTCCTATTATCCCATTTGGATATCTTATCAACATCAGTGGGTGTTGGTTCCTTTCCCAAGGTAATCTGGTACAAACCTTTACTTCTTAATAAATCCTCCATATGGGATTTCCATTGGAAGTAGTTGGTGATCGTAAGTAAGAGATTATTTATAGAATTCATATTAAATATGCAGATAATATGGATTTAAAAACAGAAACCGATGATCTGGATGGAAAGATATCGAAAATTTGTGCGGTTTAAAAAAAACTGGCACTGAAAACAGACTTCGGATGTGAGAGTTATGCCCCTTTTAAAAAAGGCATAAACAATAACCAAGGGACCACGTGGTAGTGTAAGTTGCTTTATGAAGTGACCCACTTTTATAAAGAGAAGTGGGGATCACTTTTACAAAGAAAAGATGCATACAAAATAAATAACTCTAAAATAAAATATTAAAGCTACTTATAATGATTCACTTTTATACTTGAAGTGAAATACACTTTACAATTTTAGCATGAACTTTTTCGAAAAAACTAACAAAAGAGAGACTTGAACTCAAGACCTCTTACTTAAAAAGAAATTTTTTAACCAAATGGTCTAACAAAACATATTGTAATGTCCAGAGGGAGGATTGGGGTTGTTGTTGTTGTTGTTGAAGATGGCCTTGGAGAGTGTGCTAAAAAAAACTCTTTTCACACAAGAAAAAAATTTCGCTTCTCAATGACAACAAGGGTTAGATCTCGGTTAACTTACCCAGAAGATGCACCTTTTCCTATATGTTTTTGATTCGCCGAGATCGCACAGGGTACGAGGAAAATAGCATACGTAGATCTAAAAGAGTAGAAACCTGGAAACAAATAACATCAAACCGAAATAAAACCAACATAAAACTTTGCAAAAATTAAAAAAAATGTGTATTCAGGCTTTATACCTCCGGATCTGATTGTAATGGTCGTATCTTGGGAAAACATAAACCTTTTCAAGTGAAGCAAAAAGTGTTCCTAACTGAAATGAGAGCTCTGGACGTAATGGAACAGTCTTCTCATCCCATAAATGTATGTAAATGACAGAAAATGGAGATGAGGCAACTCGGCTTCACAATCTCGATCTACAACAGGAGCGGGTCTTCAAACAGGCTCTGATACCATGTTTGACAACATAGTTATTCCAATAGAGGACGAACACCTTCAATGACCACTCACATAACCTAATCAAATATCAACACACCGATTTTTTCACATGGTAAAAACCCTACGGGGAAACATCCACAGCCCCAACCAACGTGACCACTTGGAGCAGTTTATTAATACAAAGAAAAAAATTACAAAGAGAATTTCTCACAGTTGATCATTGACAAATGACCCTCCATGCTCTTTAAATAGAGATCATGGACCAATCGGGTGTTAATCCACAAATCGATGGTCGTTAAGATCGAGGAGAGTATTAACTATCGGATCACTCTATGTCAGGAACATATCGTGATCGTCAGATTTCTTAACTAAAAATGCATACTAATGCATACTAAAGAAACACACTAAGAAACACACTTTTTCCTAACGACATATTAGACCAAGTATATCTTAACTAACTCCTAAGTGTATAAATATCCTAACACACCACCTAAATGAATTTTATTGAAGAAAAAAAGCATGTTGTGTAAACTAGCTACACAACTGTTGTAGGTTGCAGTTCCACAACGAAATGTAGAAGATCGCTACACAAATGTGTCAGGGAGCCTGGTCAACATTCAAATCAACATCAGATTTGTCTCTTGTTGTACCAGATGACTCACATCAGCTTCAAAGTTGAAAATATACTGAAGAATCTTTATTATCAATAATATTATTATGCATTAAATATGGTCAAAGTGAACTTCTATTTTCAGCAATTAGTTTAGAGTTTGTTCCTTCTTTGATGTAATCGGATCTAGAATTAAAGGATAATCATGAAGTTCAACTTCTCTAGCCTAGGGATGTAGTTTGCTTATATATTTGATCATTCTGAATGTAAAAAGGGTTGGCAGAAGCACAAAGGATAATTTGTCTTGAACATTGTGTAAATTTTCTGAATTTAAATAAAATATTAGTGCAGAAGTCCAAAACATTCATACCAGAGATTCTTGTGGTGGTGATCTGAAGTCTATTTTATCTTTCATGTATGTACTTCTTGTTTTATTTCTCTTTCATCTGCAAATTCTTATATGATTAAATTAGAAAGCAAATGGTCTGAAATTCATTTGAAAATGATGCTTTAGATTTAAGTCATTTAAGCATTGTCATTTCTTCTTAACTCAATCAGAATTCATCTTAACTGGTGCTCTGATTGTTGTTGTATTTTTTTCTCCTTCTTCCATCCCATAACAACAATTTCAAAAATGTTGAAAGATTATCACCTGCCTAGCCTTTGCTTCCTTGATAGTTCTACCTACCAATCATTATTAGTTTGATTTGCTTCAAAGTTGACTCCATTGCCCAACAGATTCATTTCCTTCTTGCCAACAAAATACATAAATTTCTTCCTTTAAACAAATATCTAGCCATTGATCCTCAAAGAAAACCTATCTTTCAAAGACTAAGTGACAAGAGAGATCCCTCTCTGAACTGAAAGGGATAGTTTTAGTTCTAAAGTGGTTTTGTGGTTACCATTGTGATTTGGTTCCTCAACCAAGAAATTTACATAGTGCTAACACATTATACATGTTTGTGATCATAATATATACAATCACTTCATTTTTTGTTTTGTATCTTTCAGAAATATATTGATTGGCTCATCCATGTCTATATATGCTTCATTTGTTGGGCCCTCTCTTGGTGTTGATTCAATATGCATGCTCTGACGCATTGCACGTCTAGTCGGGTACTCTACATAACGTGTAGGCCGCTACCGAGGGACCTCGAATACAATAACAAAAAAGGTTAAATTGATATGGTTAGTTATTCTTTACAGAAGCATTTCATTAATGAAAATATCATTTACAATGTTCTTTACTAGGTTGAGTAATAAAGACCATTGGTTCGGTTTCCATGTGTTCCTACTCTCACCAAGCATTCTCATCTACATGCTCTACCATCGAAACAAGAAAAATTATAAGTACACCATCTACAAGTCAATATTAATAATTTGATTAAACCATACTTCTGATTTTATAGCCATAATACCATCATGGCCAGGATGCACACCACCATCATCGGGCTACACTCCACCATCATGGTTGGGTTGCACACCACCATCATCGGGCTGCAATCCACCGTAATGGTCAGGCTGCACACCACCATCATTGAGCTACAATCCACCGTCATGTCTGGGCTACACACTACCATCATCGAAATGCACTCCACTATCATGGGGTTGTTGTACACTATTGGCCCCATTATTATTGTTTCTATCTTTCTTAAAACAAAAAGACACATTTTTTATGGGTGAAATCAATTGTGAATAGATTTTACAAGTAATCAACAATTAAATTCCATTGATTTTATTTATGATGTCATTCAAATGGAAATATTGTATTTTCCCCATGCTTTGTCAGCGTTTAAACATGGCTTGAAAGCCACACTTGAAACCAAGATGGAGGTATTCTTATGTGGTCACAATTTTGAATTGAGCCCCTACATTGCACAAAATCTCAAATTTGGCTTATTGGATGCAATTAAATAAAATTTGGATGATGATAGGAATGATATGGTTTAATTATTTGGTACTTACAATTCGTGCTTTTAGTTTCACGTAACCACCCTGGCCAAGTTTGTGTTTCCCGTGCTTTTTTAGTCTTGCCTTGATTGTTTATGACGTGTTTGGGAGCCTAGAAAAAGTTTCCAATAATTTGCATATCACAATTTTTATATAGAACTAACAAAAATTTAGCATATTAAATTCAAAATATGATATACCTTCCTAGTCCAGGTGTGTCTTTCCTTCTTTTCTCATTGTCTTCTCCTTTGCATCCTCCAATAGATTCTTCCACTCAATATTGGGAATCATCGGAGGATGCTCATACCTAGGGTTTATTTTCAAATAAACCCTATATTGGTCCCTCACATATTTCAAATGTGTACCAGCCAATGAGGTGACTCTGATTTTGATGAAGGAATCACCAAACATGTTGACCAAGTGGTCAATAAGTTCCTTCTTCAAAGTAGGATTTTGAGCATTCCACTGTGTGTATGGTGGACCCAAAAATACATAATGCCTTGCCATTCATATGCTTAAAAAAGGTGTTGTTTCCTGCAGAAAATATGATCATTAATTTAAAATAACTGTAGAGAAGTATGTTTCAATTAGATAGTAGGAAATAATTAAGACATTAATAAATAGATAGGATTTTTTGTATCTTGATCAGAACAATGTTCTCGTCCACCAAAAATGTAACTAGTAGTGTTCCCTTGATGGTTACATGTAATGATCCAGGAAATCAATTTGTAAAGTCATCAATTGCGTCATCTCCACCATCAACTACTTAGTCTGGCGTGCATAGCCCTGAGGGTTTGCCATGGGACCCAAAAGGTTCAATTGTCTTAATCACGGGGTTTTTAGCCACGAGTAGAGATCCAAAGAGCCTCGGAGGTATGTGTCTCATGGTAGGAAGTTGTGGATATTGAGCATCGATGCTACCAACACCATCCTTAGGAACAGGTTGTTGAATTTTTCTATATAATTCCTATAAAAATAAAACATATTTGATTCAAATCATTTAAAATTAGAAAAAAAAAATCATAAATGAACATATATGATAACTAACCTTTTCAAAAGATGTTGCTTTCCACAGATCGTTTTATTTCCTCCATCAAAACTCTGCATCTTTGTGTGGTCTCCTATGTTGGTTCACGTGTAAACAATTCAGTAAGTTCAATGTTTTGTTTTCTCACAAACTTTTTAATTGTCTCAATCAGGTCCAATTCAAACATGTTGTCATCGTTGTCGGCATTGTCAAGTACATCAGGTGTTGACAACTACATATATCAACAAAAAAACAAGTTAATTCAATTATAAAAACAATAATTAAATTCACTTTAAATGGATATGGATATTGTCAGTCATTTGCCCACTCTGAGGTTGGTGCCTTCCACAATCATTACCACAATATAAGAAACATTACATATTAAAATGTTACCTTATAATATGAGAAGCATGAGATATTAAAATGAATGTTAAAGATAAAAAATAAGAATCATTAAATAGAGTTTGGTTGAAGTTATGGTGTCAACATACATCCTAGACAATGGATCAACATCCATTTTCATTCATATTCCTACAAACATCATTCATATGTGCATAGGGTGTCTTAGATTATATTACA
>JZKD02S1963306.1:16081-43424 GCA_000966675.3 Picea glauca
TGGAATTTCATTGATTCACTCAACTCCCTACTACCCCCAATGGAATGGACTGGTAGAATCCTCTAACAAGAGCCTTGTAAATATTATCAAAAGAATGTTAGAGGACAACACGAAATCATGGGATTTAAAGCTCAAATTTTCTATGTGGGATGATAGAATGACAACAAAGAGGTCGTTGGGTCTCTCTCCTTTCCAGCTTGTATATGGAACTGAAGTAGTCTTTCCTCCTCAGCTTGCCCTGCTTGTGGCAAAATTCTTTCAGGACTGCCAAGGAGAACCTGATGACATGATCAGAAGGATACATCAACTGGTAGAAGTGCATTAGACTAGAGAGAAAGTGATGGACATGGAACATGACCATCAACAGAGGATCAAGTAGTCGTTTGACAAGAAGAACAGAGAAAAATATTTCTAGCTGGGCGATCTATTACTCAAATGGGATGCACCCAGACATGACAAGAGAAAGCATGGTAAATTTGAACCCCTTTGGATTGGACCCTTCAAAATTTCTGAGACACTTTCAAATAATACTTATAGGTTGCATAATTTGGAGGGTAACACAGTTTTTAGTGGCCCTATAAATGGACACTTCTTGAAATTCTTTCTTGTTTAAATCCGCAGTCAGCTTCGTACCATTGTAAATACCGCTCATGTTTTATGTTTATTTTGTTTTTAATAGGAGACTCCATAACCCAACACCAAGGCACTGGAACTGCTTGTTCTTGGCAACTCCCAGGGAGCATGCCATCCCTGTGGAGCCAAATGTTATCACATAAAATTGTCAAAGCCTTAGGGGTTTGTGGTTTCTACCTAAGTTTGTATTTTTACCTGTTTCTCCTCCTTTTGCAGACCCAATCATAAGGCTTTTCCTTTCGTCTTATAGTTTTCTTCTTTTGTCGACCTGAGAGGTGTCATCCCTAAGCCTTTCTTTTTTCTTTGAGGTTGATCACTTCTCTCTCCTAGTCTCTGTCACTGATCCTTTTTCATTCCCTAGTCCTCAGCCAGTCATCCAAGTATTTGTTTACAGAGGTCGCAACCATAAGCACAAGTGCAACACTTAGAGCAGTATGATATGTAATCAAATCAAGTGAGAGAGAAAAATCATATTTCAATGGCGGAGACCCACCAGGCAGATCGGATCGATAACCGTCAGGTGATCGGGATCACAAAGTTACACGAAGTATAGCGTCAGATAGAGTTATGAAATCACAAGGCCATCCTAGCTGTTGATCCTGGGAAGGACATGTGGTGCAAGGTTAACATTTAACTGACTTGTAGAATGGAGAAGTCAAAGGGCAGAGTCATGAGGACTCGCGAAATGTGAAGTCGCAAAATGGTCTGGGCCGTCTATTTCAGAAGAACACATAGTGCAGTGTCCGCGTAGAAAATATTTTCCGGAAGGCTAAGGTGAGAAGTGTCGATGGTCCAAGGTCCTGAAATGCTGAAATGATCTGGGTTGTCTGATGAAAAGAGACGCATGCCACCCGATCTGAGCGATCACAATTTCGCGACTCGAAGATTTCAGCATGGAAATATAGAGCGAGCTCGCGAAATGTGAAATCCCGAAACGCCTGGGAATCAAGCCCACGATCATAACCTGCGGTTATATGGAAGCAGAGTCATAAAGAAAGGGAAATCACCTATTGAGCAGCGGGCGACTGATTTTGTTCGAGGAAATGATCCTGGTCGTCAAGATCAAAGAAAATCCAACCATTGATCCAGATGGGTCATTTTGTGGGATCGAGCAACGAGATATTTGAAATCAAGGGGAGTGAAAACTCTCGAAATGAGAAATCCCAAGATTTCATATGAATACGCACAAGGTCACAATACACGGTCATGTGGGGCAAGAGAATGGATCTATGCAAAGGATCAAAGCACCCGTCTTGGTCTCAGTTGAGGATCTACGTGGTTTCAAGATGCCGAGATCAATTGGGAGGAGTCGTGGACGCCTCCTGGAGCATTCATGGGTGTCAGGCTCCATCCTGATCCCGATGCGGGTAGTTAATGGAAATGGGGGAGGTGGTTGAAACCTCGTCTCATACCATAAATAGAAATCATGGAAAGATGACCGCGTAGGCAGAATGCCAGCCGAAAGTTCCCTTGTTAGCGGATTCTCCTGCAAAGCCCATACTGATCTGAGATCGTGTCTAACAGAAGTAGATACAGACACAAATCTTTGAATGTAATATCCATGTCACATCTCTCATAGTAGGAATGGATCTGAGTATAAATACTCAGTTTGGATATTTTGTTAGGATCGATGGTTGAGCTAAGCTCTCATATTGTAAAGTTTTAATGAAGCCTATGGTTCTCTGGTTATGTGTTTCCATTTGAGATTTCTTGTTTAATGACAATCATATTTCTTATCATCTCTTTTGCTTATGATATTGAATACTTGGTCATGGGTGATCCAATGGAGTTGTTGTGAATGTATTGTAATGTATGTTTGATTACAATATCGTTATGACATTTTCAATTTCCTGAAGTTTTGGGTTCGAGAAGATCTTGTATTCAAAGATTTTTCTCCCTCATGCTACTGGAAGACCTGATGTCCATAGAAAACCTCTACGTTTCCTCACCCATTCTCCCCCCTACTCACACTTTACTACAACTTACTGACTTAAGTTAGATCAAGACCTCATCTTCTTATGCATACCATCCCAATTTTTCCGAGTTAAAGCGCTATAATCCCGAGACTGCGTCCATCAGATCACCCTTAAATTTATTCATTGTAACATAAAAATGATGGGTACTGGGCTTACCTCTGTTGCAATCCAGAGGTGACTTCTAGTGCTAACACAAATTTAAACTAAAATAATTTTCTAATGGGGTTTCTACCGAAAAACCAAAATATGAGTAAACTATGTTAAATATAAGAGAGAANATCCCAGAACGTGTCAAAGGGACGCAGACGATTAACAAATTGCAGGCAGAGCTAATCTCTACACAAACCCAAAAACATGAGCGCCAGGCTCAAATGGAGCCATTACAGGAGTAGGTATCATAAGTACTAGCACAGGCAGAGGAAGCTAAGACATAGATAGAACAAACCCAGGAAGAATGTGCATGATTTCTGAGTGTTGAAGTGGTAGTCCAGGTAGTGGAGACAATCAAGGAGAAGACTGCACAAGAGCAGACACAGGGAGAAACACTCAAGGAAAAGTTGCAGAGGATCACCAAGGAGATCGAGGAAGCTCAAAAGGATTAGGTGGCTTGGGACGAGGCACATGCTAGTGTTGGGGGCCTATTGGCAGTAGGCCGAAGTGGAAATAAGGATGATCACGGGGAAATAAAGTGTGCAGAAACAAAAGTAACAACTGGAAGGAAACACAACACGCACGCATGCAAGAAAGCATGCACAAGGAGAGCGACAACTGGAAGGAGGAGCAGCATGCACACATGAGAGGAAGACCTACCATCGGTAGGGTTAGGGTTTTAGTAATGGATGAAGAGAAAAAGATGTATAAATATCGATACTGAGGTATTATAAAGGGTTTTGATACGTAGGTATCATAGGTTGTCTTTTTTCATTGTTCAAATTGTTGTTACATCATAGATATGTACGAGTCGATGCGAATTGTAATGTTGTTATGTACTATTTTGTAAGATGTTGAGCTAGAGGAGAGGAGATAAGGAAGATCTGAGGATTAGATCGCACGCTGAGGATATTGGTGCGATCTAGTTCACCTCATATAGATCTTACCCATTCGAGGAGAATTGTAAGCGCACGACATTGGATACGCAAAACTATCATAATAAAAGAGACAAAATCCAAATCTTTGTGGACATTGGCTAGGAGGGGGTGAACCACGGTAACATCTGTGTAATGTGATGAATGCATGCATATCTTTATCATCTTTTTAGTAGTTATTTGTTATTCTCAATGAATGAATGAGTTATTCCATTGCTTGTTTAAATGTTGTTGCGACATTGAGGGAATAAGTTGTGAATAAAAATAGGTTGCAATCACAAGTTATAATAATTGGTTCAGAATACAGATCCCATATCTCGTGCTCAATCCTAGGCTGTAAATGCATAAGTCTTACGACCACCCATTAAAGCTATCTCGGGTGATACTGCGTGACCCATTCTGTGTGTTGTGTTTCCTTTTGGTTTACCAGGAGGGATGATAGTTTTAGAGGCTTTGTTGGAAACCCGAAAGACATGAACCCCGGGTCAATAACTCAGATGGTAGAGAAGGAAGACTAGAAAATCCACTAGAAAACTAGAATAAATACTAGTCCACATATGATATATTTAGCTAGATGGTAATCAATGATGTCTGAAAACATTGATAAACTTTTCGATTATAATCACTATATGATTTACAGTTTTTTGAATTGTATTGTTGTTACTTTATTATTTATGCATTATTAATTTTTATTATTCCATCTATATGTTTGTACCTTATATGGTAAAGTGATTATTGAAACATCTAGTGAAGAAATGGGGTCTTGTTTCCATAATGAGAATTGCATGAATTCTACTTTTGGAGAATGAGACGATACAACTTGTGCCATGGTTTTAAGTGAAAACAAAACCTTCGAGGTATGAGGGAAATATATGTTGAAGAAAATTTGTTAATGGGAAGCTCTTAAGAATCAACTCTCACTTTGTGAACACAAGCCTGCAAGGGAGACATGGTTTAACAAAAAATGCCATTGAATACATACCATAGATGAATCTTTCTAATTGTAAGTATGAAAAAGTTCATTATTGACTTTTATATGTGATTATTCGGTTTTACCAATAAATATTTTATGTAATCAAGGGTTTTTTTGAAAACTGTGTTTGGTTCATCCCCGCTTTTCACCCTGCAATCCTCCCCTAGCTGAAACGTACCTAGTTGAAAAATCAGTGGTTGGAATTGCGGCCCGCTCAAGTAAAAATTATCCTCCACACAAGTTTCGGCTCCACAATCCTTCCGTCCGTCGATCTCCTGCCTCTCGGCACTTCTTTCGATCAACGACCGCTATCAAACTCAGATCGTATCAGTTGAGGGGGTCAGGATTGATTCAAGCAGGGTGGAAGCTATTCAAATCTTGTCGTTTCCCAGATCCAAGAAGGAAGTCTAGTCTTTCCTGGGTAAAATCAATTTTTTGAGAAGGTTTGTTTCATATTTTTCTGAATTGGTGAAGCATATCACATCCATGCTCAGGAAGGGGAACGAAGTAAAATGGACTGCCAAATCTAGAGAATCCTTCAATCAAATGAAAAAGGCACTGATTGAAGCACCTGTGCTAGTCAGTCCTGATTATTCCAAGGATTTTTTGATTTTTTCCTTTGCTTCATTTGATACAGTGGCCGTTGTTTTACTAAAAAATAATGATGCAGGGATGGAGCAACCTATTTCCTTTTTCAGCAGAGCGCTAAGAGACACATAGGTCAGATATGAAATTATGGAGAAGTAGGCCTATGCCTTGGTGAAATCTCTTAAATATTTCAGAGTCTATGTTTTGCATTCAAAAGTCATTGCATATGTTCCTTCAGCTTCTGTGAAGGACATTCTTATTCAGCTTGACATAGATGGGAGAAGGAGCAAATGGATTTCCATAATCCTTGAATTTGATCTGGATATAAAACCCACCAAGCTAGTTAAAGGCCAGGGTTTAGTCAATATGTTGGTTGAATATAATTGTAAAGATTTGGAGGTTAACTTCATCAACGCTAGCTCAAAAAATCAGCAGGATAAAGTGTCTAATAAAGGCCCTCAAGACAACCCTCCATTGGCAGAATGTGCTTGGTACAAAGATATTATGTATTTTCTGCAAATGTTGCGACCTCCAGATGGGATGGGGAAGAGAAAGGCAAGAGATTTAAAGCTCAAAGCGATTATATATTTCCTTATTGACCAGGTATTGTATTGGAAAGACCCTATGGGTGTTCTTCTGAGATGTTTAGATCCACAGGAGGCCCAAAATATTATTTTTATTTTCATGATGACCTGTGTGGGGGACATCATTTCTGAAGAACCACAACCTACAAGATTCTCAAGGCTGGGTACTTCTGGCCTACTCTATTCACTGATGTCTGTGAGAAAATCAGGGCTTGCATCAAATGCCATAAATTCTCTGGGAAGCAACAAGTCAAGTGTCTTCCATTGAAGCATGTGGCAGCTACATGACCCTTTTAGCAGTGGGGCCTAGAATTTATTAGGGAGATTCATCCTCCTTCGAGTGGTCATCATAGATGGATCTTGACTGCCACTGATTACTTCACCAAATGGATAGAAGCTATCCCGACAAGGATTGCTTCTCACAAAGTAATCATTGGTTTTCTTGAAGATATTATAGCAAGGTTTGGTTGTCCGAAAAGGATCATCATTGATAATGCTGTATCCTTCAGGGACGAGCCATTAATCCAGTTTTGTGAGCAGTTTGGAATTTCATTGATTCACTCAACTCCCTACTACCCCCAATGGAATGGACTGGTAGAATCCTCTAACAAGAGCCTTGTAAATATTATCAAAAGAATGTTAGAGGACAACACGAAAGCATGGGATTTAAAGCTCAATTTTTCTCCATGGGATGATAGAATGACAACAAAGAGGTCGTTGGGTCTCTCTCCTTTCCATCTTGTATATGGAACTGAAGCAGTCTTTCCTCCTCAGCTTGCCCTGCTTGTGGCAAAATTCTTTCAGGACTGCCAAGGAGAACCTGATGACATGATCAGAAGGATACATCAACTGGTAGAAGTACAGTAGACTAGAGATAAAGTGATGGACATGGCACATGACCATCAACAGAGGATCAAGTAGTTGTTTGACAAGAAGAACAGAGAAAAATATTTCTAGATGGGCGATCTATTACTCAAATGGGATGCACCCAGACATGACAAGGGAAAGCATGGTAAATTTGAACCCCTTTGGATTGGACCCTTCAAAATTTCTGAGACACTTTCAAATAATACTTATAGGTTTCATAATTTGGAGGGTAACGTAGTTTTTAGTGGCCCTATAAAAGGACACTTCTTGAAATTATTTCTTGTTTAAATCCGCAGTCAGCTTTGTACCATTGTAAATATCGCTCCTGTTTTATGTTTATTTTGTTTTTAATAGGATACTCCATAACCCAACACCAAGGCACTGGAACTACTTGTTCTTGGCAACTCCTAGGGAGCATGCCATCCCTGTGGAGCCAAATGTTATCACATAAAATTGTCAAAGCCTTAGGGGTTCGTGGTTTCTACCTAAGTTTGTATTTTTACCTGTTTCTCCTCCTTTTGCAGACCCAATCATAAGGCTTTTCCTTTCGTCTTATAGTTTTCTTCTTTTTTCGACCTGAGAGGTGTCATCCCTAAGCCTTTATTTTTTCTCTGAGGTTGATCGCTTCTCTCTCCTGGTCTCTGTCACTGATCGTTTTCATTCCCTAGTCCTCAGCCATTCATCCAAGTATTTGTTTACAGAGGTCGCAACCATAAGCACAAGCACAACACTTAGAGCAGTATGATATGTAATCAAATCAAGTGAGAGAGAAAGATCATATTTCAATGGCAGAGACCCACCAGGTAGATCGAATCGACAACCGTCGGGTGATCGGGATCACCGAGTTACACGAAGTATAGCATCAGATAGAGTTATGAAATCGCAAGGCCATCCTATCTGTTGATCCTGGGAAGGACATGTGGCGCAAGGTTAACATTTCACTGACTCGTAGAATGGAGAAGTCAAAGGGCAGAGTCATGAGGACTCATGAAATGTGAAGTCGCAAGATGGTCTAGGCCGTCTATTTCAAAAGAACACATAGTGCAGTGTCCGCGTAGAAAATATTTTCTGGAAGGCTAAGGTGAGAAGTGTCGATGGTCCAAGGTCCCGAAATGCTGAAATGATCTGGGTTGTCTGATGAAAAGAGACGCATGTCACCCGATCCGAGCGAGCTCGTGAAATGTGAAATCCCGAAATGCCTGGGAATCAAGCCCACGATCACAACCCGCGGTTATATGGAAGCAGATTCATAAAAAAAGGGAAATCACCTAATGAGCAACGGGCGACTGATTTTGTTCGAGGAAATGATCCTGGCCGTCAAGATCAAAGAAAATCCAACCATTGATCCAGATGGGTCATTTTGCGGGATCGAGCAATGAGATATTTGAAATCAAGGGGAGTGAAAACTCCCGAAATGAGAAATCCCAAGATTTCATATGAATATGCACAAGGTCATAGTACGCGGACATGTGGGGCAAGAGAATGGAGCTATGCAAAGGATCAAAGCACCCGTCTTGGTCTCAGTTGAGGATCTACGTGGTTTCAAGATGCCGAGATCAATTGGGAGGAGTCGTGGATGCCTCCTGGAGCATTCATGGGTGTCAGGCTCCATCCCGATCCCGATGCGGGTAGTTAATGGAAATGGGGGAGGTGGTTGAAACCTCATCTCATCCCATAAATAGAAATCATGGAAAGATGACCGTGTAGGCAGAATGTCAGCCGAAAGTTCCCCTATTAGCGGATTCTCCTGCAAAGCCCATACTGATCTGAGATCGCGTCTAACAGAAGTAGATACAGACACAAAGCTTTGAATGTAATAGCCAGGTCACATCTCTCATAGTAGGAATGGCTCTGAGTATAAATACTCAGTTTGGATATTTTGTTAGGATCGATGGTTGAGCTAAGCTCTCGTATTGTAAAGTTTTAATGAAGCCTATGGTTCTCTGGTTATGTGTTGCCATTTGAGATTTCTTGTTTAATGACAATCATATTTCTTATCATCTCTTTTGCTTCTGATATTGAAGACTTGGTCATGGGTGATCCAATGGAGTTGTTGTGACTGTATTGTAATGTATGTTTGATTACAATATCGTTATGACATTTTCAGTTTCCTGAAGTTTTGGGTTCGAGAAGATCTTGTATTCAAAGATTTTCCTCCCTCATGCTACTGGAAGACCCGATGTCCATAGCAAACCTCTAAGTTTCCTCACCCATTCTCCCCCCTACTCACACTTTACTACAACTTACTGACTTAGGTTAGATCAATACCTCATCTGCTTATGCATACCATCCCAATTTTTCTGAGTTAAAGTGCTATAATCCCGAGACTCCGTCCATCAGATCACCCTTAAATTTATTCATTGCAACATAAAACTGATGGGTACTGGGCTTACCTCTGCTGCAATCCAGAGGTGACTTCTAGTGCTAACACAAATTAAAACTAAAATAATTTTCTAATGGGGTTTCTACCGAAAAACCAAAATATGAGTAAACTATGTTAAATATAAGAGAGAATAACATTGCTACAAACCAATAAAGAACCCTAAAGAGAGACTATGTATATATTATGCCCCTTTGGATTTTCTAGTAGTAAAAATACTCATGCAATAGATCAATCTAACACATGTGCGGGCAACAAGAAACATCCTCTAGCACACTAGCAGCTATACAGTGGGCATACATAAATTGTATGGCAACTATTAGGAAGCTAGATTTGAATCCAATCAAGAATCAAATGAAATTCTTCATTCAACTTGATATGACAACTCTACTAATTAAAATGGCAACTTAACTTTTGGTGGTGACTACAACACAACACACACACACACACACACACACACACACATATTGTTTCATATGTTCTAGCTTCATTCGTTCATTTAACCCAACAAATCCATTGAACTTGAAATAATGGCTCCTCTTTCCAGCTTGCAACGACAACAACTCTCTTCCTTTCATGGCAACTTAATCCTGTGACAAAGTTCCATTTATAGATCACACAGATTGAGTAGATCTATGACACTGATGCAGGAGCATTGCCTACATCAAGCGAGCCAACGCGAAAGCGGAGGACAGCTGGACAAGCCAGCACAAATTTTGAAATCACCTTGGAAGTTGTTGCGTGATCTTAAATGAGCCATTAAGATGAGGCACACTTGTATATTGTAAATGGACCTTGAGTGGATTTCTCTCATCCTTAGTAGGTAGACGACATTTAAGATAGTTAATGTAAAGTAGATAGAATTTAATTCTAGACTAGACAGTTCTAGAGCGCAAGAGGGAAACAGGATATAGACACCCTCATTATGTATTGTATCATTAGTTAGAAGCATTAGAGTAGAGAAAGCAGAGAGCTGTGTAAGAACATCCATGTACAGACAATTGAATTAATAGAAGAGCTTTGATTCAAATTCATGGTTTGTGTTGTTCTCTGTGTATTAATGTTATGCTCATGAATGTTTTCTTCCTGTTATACATTTGCTCTTATATGTTGTGTATATGATTTCATGGTTGAGTTTGAAATCTGAAAGGGTGAGGGAATGAGTTTCAATTGTTTCTCTATCTGAGCCAGAGGATTCCTGCAAGGAGTGCAGTTGAAGTGTCCGCAAGGAGTGCGTTGACAGAGGGTTCAGATAGAGATAGCTTTTGTTCTCATTCATCCCAAAAGGTGCAGTTGGGCACAGGAGCCGTGCAAGGAGTGCACAGGCCGGGTAAAAGTCTCAAGGTTGCGAACCTAAGAAAAGAGTTGAAGGACTGCTGCTGCAGGTGTGCGCAGAGTTGAGGAACTTCAACACTTCGACGTGGTTGGAGACTTGCCGCAAGGAGTGCATGCAAGAGTTTCTTTCTGAGAACTTGAAGTCGTGGGAAAAACTCAGGAGAGATAGGCTTTCGAATTCGTTGAAGGACAACATGGAGAAGTTGTGTCTTGAAGGTTGGCAAGAAAGCGTCACAAGTTTGCATGCAGAGGAAACAAGTTTTCACGGAGGAAGACTTGGTTCATTTCATATGATTCATCGGGAAGGGTAGACGGACGAAATTCTCCAAGGAGAATCCGTGAATTTTCGTGGGCCGTTAGATCTTGGAGAGGTGCAGGGAAGATACGACGACGTATTCCCAAAGGGTTTAAAGCTCAGGAGGGGCAGAGCCATTGATCCAAGCCAGCCAGGGGCGTTGGATTATTTGCGAAATTGCCTATCGGGATTTCATGAGAAAAGAATCGAAGATTTGGTAACGGGAGTCGCGAAATCGCGATACGCGATATCCTGATGGCTACGTAAATAGTGTGGGCCACAGGAGTCAGTGATGTGGACAGGTGGTACATATCATCGGGGTTTCACAGCGAGAACTCCTGAACATTAGACATCAGGATTCGCAATCCCGCGAAGTCCAAAATCCCGACGAGGTGACGGGACCGTTGAAAAAAAATCAAAGCCGCGAGCTCATCAGAGTTTCGGCATATCGGGACTCGGGAGTCGGAGAACCGAGTGGCTCGACATCGCGAGTGTCGAATTCACGATAGGGAAAATCTCGACAGAAGAGGAAAGAGGTTAGCGTTGACTTGTATCAGGTTTCAGGGATCCGAGAGTGCAAAAACTCGACCACTGAGCTCGCGAAGTCACGAAGTCCGATCCTCCGAGTGTTGAGAAGGGGATCGCACGAAGATTTCTGTGGGTGAATATTTCCTGATAAGGGAAAATAGAAGGACATCTGAGTTCTTCGGGCCGTGAGAAGGAAGAAGATCCCGTGTGCGCGTGGACCTTTTGACCTGTGGGTGGTGAAGGGGCTACGTTGCTACCAGACACAGTCTACTTTCAATGATCAGGGTACAACCATACTCACCGAGTATATGCCAGGAGGCAACCATGTTCACTGCAGGGATGTGATTTGTGGTGACGAGAACTTTCCTCAGTAAGAGGGAGTGTTGTGATTTGGGTACCTTGGAAAGTGGTCCCCATGTGCTTATGAGTATCTAAGCACAAATGGGGAGACTATTACCCTTGTACTTTACTTTATGATTCTAATTTCACTTTGACTTAGGAGATTTAAGTCAAAAGTGAAATATGTCACTTAAGCATTAAAGTGACAATTATTTCACAATGTGAGTGAATTAATAGACATAAAGCAACTAAGGAAAGTGGGTTTCCGTAGTGAGTTTTTTGGATGAGATCTCACCCATTAATTAGAATTGGCTAGATTGGATCTAGGCCATTGATCTTTTAGAGCTTGACCAAAGGAGGCTAAAGGAGGGTATAGTGCATTATTGAGATTCATTATTCACTTGTGAGTTTTGGAGAAGAGATGAGGGGTGCATTTCTCAAGGCTATGAGGGTGCACTTGTATGAGGGTTTGAGGAGAAACCCTTGTTGGCTTGAGGAGATTTCTTTGAGAGCTCACCCATGGAGTCTTAGCCATCTCTAGGTAGAGGGTGCATACTACAGGATGGAGGCACATTTACTACAAGAGGGGCACATCTTGAGGGGAGGGTCACACTTATTGTAGAGGGATCTTCATTCTTTGGTTGGGAGCTCATTCCCATGGTTGTAGCTTTCTCTTATGCAGTTGAGGGAGCTATTGGGAGTGAGGGGCACACTTATATAAGAGGAGGGCTCATTTATGGAGGAGGGGCGCATTTGCTAGGAGGAGAGGCACATTCTTGAGAGGAGGATTCTCTCATATATCTCTTGGGAGGTTCTTCCTTCACAGAGAGAGTCCACTTCACTTGTTTATCCACTCTAGGGAGTATATAGCCCAAGGGTGAAGGAGAGGGAGCAATTTTAGTTTTTGCATGTGTGAGGGGTGCACTTGAGAGGAGGGGTGCACCATCACTTGGAGGAGGTTTTTCAGTTGAGAGGGAGACTACTTCAAAGGCAAGGAAAAATACAAGGCAAGTTCATAGGCAAGCAACATTAAAGGAAAAACAAAGGATCAAGATAAAGAGAAAGGCAAGCAAGAGGAAGAAGGCTCACCAAGGCAAGGGGTTCCTTACTTCACAAGGCTTGTGGGAAAGTCTTCGAGGAACTCCAAGGCACTAGAGAGTGGTTGATATTGTACCAGGTTCACTTGTTTATGTTTCTTGTGTTTTACATTTTTCTTTGAGGCCTTTTATATACATATATCCCAAACTGGTTTTCCCCTGGGGGTTTTATCCAGGGTCATGTTGACCAAAAATACCTGTGTCAAATTTATGCATGCTTAGAAGTGTAGATCAACATTTTAAAGTTCAAATATATAGAGGTAGTGTTATGTGTTTTAATGTATTATGCATGTGATAACATTGAGTAATGAAAACACTTGCAAGGGCACCTTGAAAGAGCACTTAACCATCAAATATTGAGCAAAAAGTTGGGTGATTGTTTGTTGTCCTAAAACAAAAAGAAAATACAACCACATAGTTGAAACTTAGACCCATACTAAGTTGAAGGACATACCTTAGGTGGCAGCCTCATAGGACCTCAAAAAATCTACATTATATATGTAAATCCTCAAATATGTTAATGAGGATGAGNAACTAAGGAAAGTGGGTTTCCGTAGTGAGTTTTTTGGATGAGATCTCACCCATTAATTAGAATTGGCTAGATTGGATCTAGGCCATTGATCTTTTAGAGCTTGACCAAAGGAGGCTAAAGGAGGGTATAGTGCATTATTGAGATTCATTATTCACTTGTGAGTTTTGGAGAAGAGATGAGGGGTGCATTTCTCAAGGCTATGAGGGTGCACTTGTATGAGGGTTTGAGGAGAAACCCTTGTTGGCTTGAGGAGATTTCTTTGAGAGCTCACCCATGGAGTCTTAGCCATCTCTAGGTAGAGGGTGCATACTACAGGATGGAGGCACATTTACTACAAGAGGGGCACATCTTGAGGGGAGGGTCACACTTATTGTAGAGGGATCTTCATTCTTTGGTTGGGAGCTCATTCCCATGGTTGTAGCTTTCTCTTATGCAGTTGAGGGAGCTATTGGGAGTGAGGGGCACACTTATATAAGAGGAGGGCTCATTTATGGAGGAGGGGCGCATTTGCTAGGAGGAGAGGCACATTCTTGAGAGGAGGATTCTCTCATATATCTCTTGGGAGGTTCTTCCTTCACAGAGAGAGTCCACTTCACTTGTTTATCCACTCTAGGGAGTATATAGCCCAAGGGTGAAGGAGAGGGAGCAATTTTAGTTTTTGCATGTGTGAGGGGTGCACTTGAGAGGAGGGGTGCACCATCACTTGGAGGAGGTTTTTCAGTTGAGAAGGAGACTACTTCAAAGGCAAGGAAAAATACAAGGCAAGTTCATAGGAAAGCAACATTAAAGGAAAAACAAAGGATCAGGATAAAGAGAAAGGCAAGCAAGAGGAAGAAGGCTCACCAAGGCAAGGGGTTCCTTACTTCACAAGGCTTGTGGGAAAGTCTTCAAGGAACTCCAAGGCACTAGAGAGTGGTTGATATTGTACCAGGTTCACTTGTTTATGTTTCTTGTGTTTTACATTTTTCTTTGAGGCCTTTTATATACATATATCCCAAATTGGTTTTCCCCTGAGGGTTTTATCCAGGGTCATGTTGACCAAAAATACCTGTGTCAAATTTATGCATGCTTAGAAGTGTAGATCAACATTTTAAATTTCAAATATACAGAGGTAGTGTTATGTGTTTTAATGTATTATGCATGCGATAACATTGAGTAATGAAAACACTTGCAAGGGCACCTTGAAAGAGCACTTAACCATCAAATATTGAGCAAAAAGTTGGGTGATTGTTTGCTGTCCTAAAACAAAAAGAAAATACAACCACACAGTTGAAACTTAGACCCATACTAAGTTGAAGGACATACCTTAGGTGGCAGCCTCATAGGACCTCAAAAAATCTACATTATATATGTAAATCCTCAAATATGTTAATGAGGATGAGTAGAATAGTTCTTTGAAGATTTTTTGTCCTTGAATATTTTTGTGTGTGAATTTCCTTACTACATTTTTCCATAGAGTTACTAATTTTCTATTAATTATTTTTCTATGAAGATGTTTTGGATTTTAGAGTGAAAAAGGATCAACTGTAATAACACTTGTTGAAGGGACCTATTGCGCATCCCTTACACCATTTGGTATCATAGAAATGTAGGATTATGGTAGATATTTTAGATGTGGATAACCTCAGAATTTGTCATGTGAATTTGTATGCAACTACAAATTTGACACACGGAAGGTAGATTATTTTTTGGTAGACAATTGGAGGGGTTGAGAAGAATAATATAGGAACTTGAAACTAGGAAAAAAAGTGGAGAATCAAAAGAAAAAGTGTATGAACCAAAACTAGAAGATGAAGGTCAAAGTGGAGAAGAGAATGATGTTGTTGTGTAGTTTGATAAAATTCTTATGAAATAGATGGAACACGAGAGTGGNCATACTACAATTTTCCATAGATTTACTAATTTTTTATTAATTATTTTTCTATGTAGATGTTTTGGATTTTAGAGTGTAAAAGGACCAACTATAAGAACACTTGTTGAAGGGACCTATTGCACATCCCTTGCACCATTTGGTATCATATCAAGGTAGGATTATGGTATATATTTTAGATGTGGATAACCTTAGAATTTGTCATGTGAATTTGAATGAAACTACAAACATGACACAGAGAAGGTAGATTATTTGTTAGTAGACAATTGGATGGGTTGAGAAGAATAATATAGGAACTTGAAACTAGGAAACAAAGTGGAGAATCAAAAGAAAAAATTTATGAACCAAAACTAGAAGGTTAAGGTCAAAGTGGACAAGAGAATGATCTTGTTGTGTAGTTTGATAAAATTATTATGAAATAGATGGAACACGAGAGTGGAACTCTCTTCTTACAATGGCAATGTGCGCATTGAAGCATTGGTAGATTGATTGGGTTAGATGGTGTGTTACTTTGAGTATGAGAAGATTGAAGACCCTCAAATAATTTTCAGGTTCAAGATTGAAATGATATGGCACATTATGAAGGGAATTTATATAGTATGAGAAAGTCCAAAAGGGAAATGAAAATACAAGGAATTGGAACAAGACGATTATGAATATGCACAAGAAATTATTTCCTAAGCATCTCTCCAAGAATCAAATGAAGTTTTCAAAAAATCTTCATTTATGTCAATATTGCAATGAGCAATAACAAAATAAGTGGACTAGGGAGCTTTACCTTTGTATTCTTTTTGTTCCTTCTTCTCTTTGATATTCTCCCATGGTATTCTGCACATTTTTTCTTCATGTTCATTCTTTCCATAATGAACAAAATGAAGGTTTGATCTCTCACCTTGAATATGCCTACCCCCTTCCTCTGAAATTCTTCTTTTTGTGTCCTCTCTTACCGTATTCTCCTCTAGAANAACACTTGTTGAAGGGACCTATTGCGCATCCCTT
Source organism: Picea glauca (assembly GCA_000966675.3). Classification (NCBI taxonomy): domain Eukaryota; kingdom Viridiplantae; phylum Streptophyta; class Pinopsida; order Pinales; family Pinaceae; genus Picea; species Picea glauca. The sequence goes on from JZKD02S1963306.1 coordinate 32,163, forward strand.
ACACCATTTGGTATCATAGAAATGTAGGATTATGGTAGATATTTTAGATGTGGATAACCTCAGAATTTGTCATGTGAATTTGTATGCAACTACAAATTTGACACACGGAAGGTAGATTATTTTTTGGTAGACAATTGGAGGGGTTGAGAAGAATAATATAGGAACTTGAAACTAGGAAAAAAAGTGGAGAATCAAAAGAAAAAGTGTATGAACCAAAACTAGAAGATGAAGGTCAAAGTGGAGAAGAGAATGATGTTGTTGTGTAGTTTGATAAAATTCTTATGAAATAGATGGAACACGAGAGTGGGAGTCTCTAATTACAATGACAATGTGTGCATTGAAGCATTGGTAGATTGATTGGGTTAGATGGTGTGTTACTTTGAGTATGAGAAGATTGAAGACACTCAAATAATTTGCAAGTTCAAGATTGAAATGATATGGCACATTATGGAGGGAATTTATATAGTATGAGAAAGTTCAAAAGGGAAATGAAAAGATAAGGACTTGGAACAATATGATTTTGAAGATGCACACGAAACTATTTCCTAAGAATCTCTCCAAGAATCAAATGAAGTTTTCAGCAAATCTTCATTTATGCCAATATTGCAATGAGAAATAACAAAATAAGTGGATTAGGGAGCTTTACCTTTGTCTTTTTTTTGTTCCTTCTTCTCTTTGATATTCTCCCATGGGATTTTGCATATTTTTTCTTCATGTTCATTCTTTCCATAACGAACACAATGAATATTTGATCTCTCACCTTGAATATGTCTACCCCCTGCCTTTGAAATTCTTCTTTTTGTGTCCTCTCTTATTGTCTTCTCCGCTAGAAGAATCCTGTGATTTATTATTCCCTTTTTCATTAATTCTTCCCTTTTTGAGCAAGGCACATAGCCTCTCCAGTAGGATGAGATATCTTCTTCTTGAAATCCTTCTCACATTTTACAATTTTCTCCACCAAAGAGTTAAAATAAAGGGACTTCAACTGGCCACTAGCTTGAAGTGATTCAACATATGGAGAATATGTGGAGTAGAGGGCCTTGATGAAGGTCGTGAAAACATGTCTATATCTACACTGAAAACATCTATGTTGTGCATAATGGCATTGATTTTAGATGCTAAAGGCACATGATCATTACCCTTCCAATCTAGATTGAAGAGCTTCAACTGCAATTGAAATAGCTCCAACTTTGAATGTGAATCACACAAGTTATTCTACTTCTTCTAAGAAACCCAAGTATTTTTAATAGGTGTGACGACTCACCTCTTCACTTACAGAATAAATAATCAAGGCATATGCTTTCTTATCTTTATTTTTCCATATCTATTGTAGGTTTGGTAGGTGTAGTATCTGCATCAAAAATGCCATCCCAAAGATCATTGAAGATCATGGTATGCTCAATATTCTTTGACCATTTTGGATAATTGTCTTTTCCACTTAGCACCACACCCACAATTGAAACAAGAGAATGCATTTTCACTAGAAATCAATTCGATATAAAGAGAGTATGTTAGGGATATTGGGGAACCAACTAAGCATAATCCTCATTGTAATCCTTATGAAAGTCTCCGCACTCCTAATTCCAAGCCAAAATATGACATATTTGGAACATAAGACAAAGAGGAATTGACCTGCACATTGTCCTCAATGTTCAAAGTGATATGAAATTCAAACTGATTTCTTTTGTGTGCTTGCTCTTGAACTCCTACATGAAATGATTCACTAAATTCAAAAAATATGAGCTGGATTATGGTGAAATGAAGAGTCATCCTCGACTGTCATGCTCTTTCTTTTAATAAATTTTAATATATATGGGATCCCATCATAGTAGCCATGGGAGAGACATATGACCGTGTTTGGTTGCACCCAGAAGACTGATCCCACTTTGGTCGAGGGTTCGAATCCCATCAAGGGAAAAAATAAAATCTAATCTNCAAAAGAAAAAGTGTATGAACCAAAACTAGAAGATGAAGGTCAAAGTGGAGAAGAGAATGATGTTGTTGTGTAGTTTGATAAAATTCTTATGAAATAGATGGAACACGAGAGTGGAAGTCTCTAATTACAATGACAATGTGTGCATTGAAGCATTGGTAGATTGATTGGGTTAGATGGTGTGTTACTTTGAGTATGAGAAGATTGAAGACGCTCAAATAATTTGCAGGTTCAAGATTGAAATGATATGGCACATTATGGAGGGAATTTATATAGTATGAGAAAGTTCAAAAGGGAAATGAAAAGATAAGGACTTGGAACAATATGATTTTGAAGATGCACACAAAATTATTTCCTAAGAATCTCTCCAAGAATCAAATGAAGTTTTCAACAAATCTTCATTTATGCCAATATTGCAATGAGCAATAACAAAATAAGTGGATTAGGGAGCTTTACCTTTGTCTTTTTTTTGTTCCTTCTTCTCTTTGATATTCTCCCATGGGATTTTTCATGTTTTTTCTTCATGTTCATTCTTTCCATAACGAACACAATGAATATTTGATCTCTCACCTTGAATATGTCTACCCCCTGCCTCTGAAATTCTTCTTTTTGTGTCCTCTCTTACCGTCTTCTCCGCTAGAAGAATCATGTGATTTATTATTCCCTTTTTGATTGATTCTTCCCTTTTTGAGCAAGGCACATAGCCTCTCCAGTAGGATGATATATCTTCTTCTCGAAATCCTTCTCACATTTTACAATTTTCTCCACCAAAGAGTTAAAATAAAGGGACTTCAACTGGCCACTAGCTTGAAGTGATTCAACATATGGAGAATATGTGGAGTAGAGAGCCTTGATGAAGGTCGTGAAGACATGTCTATATCTACACTGAAAACATCTATGTTGTGCATAATGGCATTGATTTTAGATGCTAAAGGCACGAGATCATTACCCTTCCAATCTAGATTGAAGAGCTTCAACTGCAATTGAAATAGCTCCAACTTTGAATGTGAATCACACGAGTTATTCTACTTCTTCTAAGAAACCCAAGTAATTTTAATAGGTGTGACGACTCACCTCTTCACTTACAGAATAAATAATCAAGGCATATGCTTTCTTATGTTTATTTTTCCATATCTATTGTAGGTTTGGCAGGTGTAGTATCTCCATCACAAATGCCATCCCAAAGATCATTGAAGATCATGGTATGCTCAATATTCTTTGACCATTTTGGATAATTGTCTTTTCCACTTAGCACCACACCCACAATTGAAACAAGAGAATGCATTTTCACTAGAAATCAATTCGATATAAAGAGAGTATGTTAGGGATATTGGGGAACCAACTAAGCATAATCCTCATTGTAATCCTTATGAAAGTCTCCGCACTCCTAATTCCAAGCCAAAATATGACATATTTGGAACATAAGACAAAGAGGAATTGACCTGCACATTGTCCTCAATGTTCAAAGTGATATGAAATTCAAACTGATTTCTTTTGTGTGCTTGCTCTTGAACTCCTACATGAAATGATTCACTAAATTCAAAAAATATGAGCTGGATTATGGTGAAATGAAGAGTCATCCTCGACTGTCATGCTCTTTCTTTTAATAAATTTTAATATATATGGGATCCCATCATAGTAGCCATGGGAGAGACATATGACCGTGTTTGGTTGCACCCAGAAGACTGATCCCACTTTGGTCGAGGGTTCGAATCCCATCAAGGGAAAAAATAAAATCTAATCTAACGCCCCTTGTTAAAAATAATATTATTAGTGTTGTGGAACCTAGAACCCTAGACTTCCTAGAAGCACAAGGTCTTCACTTAGTGAACCTGTGACACAACACATGTGTTCATGGGAAATTAAAGAATACCCCGAATTTCATTATATATTGATAAATACCTAAAATATATTGACCTTATTTTTTGCAATTAAAAAACCCCCTTTATGAATGAACATGATAAGATATTGGCCAACAAGGTGATTCCCATGTTCCTATAAGCCAAAACCAAGGCCGACGAAGGTAATGAAGACAAAGATGATGGTGACATAGTTATCAAAGCTCCCATCGTTGAGAGTGTATGCAAACAAAAACATAAGTAAAATAAAAACCCGTAAGTATGCACGCTCCTAAACTTTGAATGGAGTTATCAATTACAGAGTGAATCCATGGGGATGCTAGAAGAGTGAATGACATGGTGAAAGGGAATGTGAATTCCAATAGTAGCTTGAACTTCGAAGACAACAAGCAGATCCAAATCATGGATTTATCAAAAACAACTTGGGATCTAATACCACTAATAGGCAAGGCAATGAATAACTCCACGCATTGAATTGCATTCCATTAAAGTGAGTCATACATGAATACAATCAAAAGTGAAATTTGGTTTCATCTTCTAAGAGGTTCAAATGACTCTTCCTATTCACGTGTGACTCTTCATATTTCTCCTAAAATAATATTTACAATGTACCATAATCCCAAGAATTAGGTATCTAACATTATTTAAGAAGTTTTAATTTTTGTGTTTTTTTGTTGTCACATAGTAATGTAACATTAAGAGGGATGGTTGAATTATAATGCTCCAATAATAGATAAATAATGATAAATAACACTCATTGAGTTCTTTTGGGACAGGTTTTTCTTTTCGAGGTGAAGCTTCTAAGTAGCAGAATAGCCTTAATGAAGATACTAGATTCTACTCCACATTGGAAAGTTTTTTAAAAATATTCTCAAATAAATGGATCAAGAATACAAAAAAGGAGATGTATAAAATTAAAGATGAAATAAATGAAGCTAAAGAAAATAATTCGAAATTATAGAAGGTTAATGAAGAGACGAAAGAAGAGCTTAAAAATAAGGGTGATCAATTGTATAAGTTGCAATCACTTAATGAATTTCTCATTAAGGAGGCTAAGAACTTGAAGCAAGATGAGAAACTGTTAAAAGGATGAAGAAATGTGTAGATTATGAAGCCATAATTAAAAAAATACTAAATGAGGTCAAGAGATTGAAAGAAGAAAAGAAGCATTGTCTTTAGAAAAAACAAGGATCTTGAATGGAGAGACTACCAAAAGTCTTGAAAAGAAATTTACAAGAATATTGAAGAAGCCCTAAATATGAGTGAGGTAAAATTAGAAATGCTATCTAGAATTCAATAAGGAATAAATAAATTGATGAAAAGTATCAACATTCTTCTTTAGAAAGAGAAGGAAGACAAGATTCAAGAAGGCCTCAAAAAATAATTAAAGAAATGGACTGTTAGCTTGACAATGTCAAAGTCAAACATGATGAAATTATCTCAAAAGTAGGCAATATTAAAGGCCAAGAACAAAGAATAGAGGATTCCATTGTCTTTGAAAATAATATTGATAATATGGTTGTGCAGAGTGAAGGAAAGAAATCAAATGTTAAACAATATCGACACCCTCATTACCAGGAAAAATTTCAAGGAAAACAAGAATATCGATATCAACATTATAAAAAAATAAGATGGAATACTCATCAATATTCATGGAACAAGGCATCGCAAAACAATTACTCAACAGGATATTATCATATACCAACAACTATAACAAATTAGAGAAGTTAAAACAACAATACATGGAATTAAAGTAAATGAAATTAGAAAACAACGAACCATCAAGAATTAAGACCGAAAAGAATTGAGTTTGGATGGATGGATCATGATCGATAGAAAGAAGAATGCAAGAACATGAGGAAATCATATTACTTGGTTTCATCACATGTAAAGCCTTTTACTACAAAGCTTCGAGGAAAAAATATTTTTGAAGGAGAGTTAGTATGATATGATCCCAAGGGAGAAATATATGGAGTTAATGTATATGTAATGGGTTAAATGTATATGCAATAGAGGTCATCCTAATAAAGGGGTTACATGTGCGTTGTGTGAATAGGTATATATAGATATCATGTAGTCATCATTGAAGGAACATGTGATTTGNAAATGCCATCCCAAAGATCATTGAAGATCATGGTATGCTCAATATTCTTTGACCATTTTGGATAATTGTCTTTTCCACTTAGCACCACACCCACAATTGAAACAAGAGAATGCATTTTCACTAGAAATCAATTCGATATAAAGAGAGTATGTTAGGGATATTGGGGAACCAACTAAGCATAATCCTCATTGTAATCCTTATGAAAGTCTCCGCACTCCTAATTCCAAGCCAAAATATGACATATTTGGAACATAAGACAAAGAGGAATTGACCTGCACATTGTCCTCAATGTTCAAAGTGATATGAAATTCAAACTGATTTCTTTTGTGTGCTTGCTCTTGAACTCCTACATGAAATGATTCACTAAATTCAAAAAATATGAGCTGGATTATGGTGAAATGAAGAGTCATCCTCGACTGTCATGCTCTTTCTTTTAATAAATTTTAATATATATGGGATCCCATCATAGTAGCCATGGGAGAGACATATGACCGTGTTTGGTTGCACCCAGAAGACTGATCCCACTTTGGTCGAGGGTTCGAATCCCATCAAGGGAAAAAATAAAATCTAATCTGACTCCCCTTGTTAAAAATAATATTATTAGTGTTGTCGAACCTAGAACCCTAGACTTCCTAGAAGCACAAGGTCTTCACTTAGTGAACCTGTGACACAACACATGTGTTCATGGGATATTAAAGAATACCCTGAATTTCATTATATATTGATAAATACCTAAAATATATTGACCTTATTTTTTGCAATTAAAAAACCCCCTTTATGAATGAACGTGATAAGATATTGGCCAACAAGGTGATTCCCATGTTCCTATAAGCCAAAACCAAGGCCGACGAAGGTAATGAAGACAACAATGATGGTGACATAGTTATCAAAGCTTCCATCATTGAGAGTGTATGCAAACAAAAACATAAGTAAAATAAAAACCCGTAGTATGCACGCTCCTAAACTTTGAATGGAGTTATCAATTACAGAGTGAATCCATGGGGATGATAGAAGAGTGAATGACATAGTGAAAGGGAATGTGAATTCCAATAACAGCTTGAACTTCGAAGACAACAAGCAGATCCAAATCATGGATTTATCAAAAACAACTTGGGATCTAATACCACTAATAGGCAAGGCAATGGATAACTCCACGCATTGAATTGCATTCCATTAAAGTGAGTCTTACATGAATACAATCAAAAGTGAAATTTGGTTTCATCTTCTAAGAGGTTCAAATGACTCTTCCTATTCACGTGTGACTCTTCATATTTCTCCTAAAATAATATTTACAATGTACCATAATCCCAAGAATTAGGTATCTAACATTATTTAAGAAGTTTTAATTTTTGTGTTTTTTTGTTGTCACATAGTAATGTAACATTAAGAGGGATGGTTGAATTATAATGCTCCAATAATAGATAAATAATGATAAATAACACTCATTGAGTTCTTTTGGGACAGGTTTTTCTTTTCGAGGTGAAGCTTCTAAGTAGCAGAATAGCCTTAATGAAGATACTAGATTCTACTCCACATTGGAAAGTTTTTTAAAAATATTCTCAAATAAATGGATCAAGAATACAAAAAAGGAGATGTATAAAATTAAAGATGAAATAAATGAAGCTAAAGAAAATAATTCGAAATTATAGAAGGTTAATGAAGAGACGAAAGAAGAGCTTAAAAATAAGGGTGATCAATTGTATAAGTTGCAATCACTTAATGAATTTCTCATTAAGGAGGCTAAGAACTTGAAGCAAGATGAGAAACTGTTAAAAGGATGAAGAAATGTGTAGATTATGAAGCCATAATTAAAAAAATACTAAATGAGGTCAAGAGATTGAAAGAAGAAAAGAAGCATTGTCTTTAGAAAAAACAAGGATCTTGAATGGAGAGACTACCAAAAGTCTTGAAAAGAAATTTACAAGAATATTGAAGAAGCCCTAAATATGAGTGAGGTAAAATTAGAAATGCTATCTAGAATTCAATAAGGAATAAATAAATTGATGAAAAGTATCAACATTCTTCTTTAGAAAGAGAAGGAAGACAAGATTCAAGAAGGCCTCAAAAAATAATTAAAGAAATGGACTGTTAGCTTGACAATGTCAAAGTCAAACATGATGAAATTATCTCAAAAGTAGGCAATATTAAAGGCCAAGAACAAAGAATAGAGGATTCCATTGTCTTTGAAAATAATATTGATAATATGGTTGTGCAGAGTGAAGGAAAGAAATCAAATGTTAAACAATATCGACACCCTCATTACCAGGAAAAATTTCAAGGAAAACAAGAATATCGATATCAACATTATAAAAAAATAAGATGGAATACTCATCAATATTCATGGAACAAGGCATCGCAAAACAATTACTCAACAGGATATTATCATATACCAACAACTATAACAAATTAGAGAAGTTAAAACAACAATACATGGAATTAAAGTAAATGAAATTAGAAAACAACGAACCATCAAGAATTAAGACCGAAAAGAATTGAGTTTGGATGGATGGATCATGATCGATAGAAAGAAGAATGCAAGAACATGAGGAAATCATATTACTTGGTTTCATCACATGTAAAGCCTTTTACTACAAAGCTTCGAGGAAAAAATATTTTTGAAGGAGAGTTAGTATGATATGATCCCAAGGGAGAAATATATGGAGTTAATGTATATGTAATGGGTTAAATGTATATGCAATAGAGGTCATCCTAATAAAGGGGTTACATGTGCGTTGTGTGAATAGGTATATATAGATATCATGTAGTCATCATTGAAGGAACATGTGATTTGNTTCTAGGAATAAATCTTTTTGAAGGAGGGTTAGTATGATATGATCCAAAGGGAGAAATATATGGAGTTAATGTATATGTAATGGGTTAAATGTATATGTAATAGAGGTCAACCTATTAAAGGGGTTACGTGTGTGTTGTGTGAATAGGTATATATAGAGATCATATAGTCATCATTGAAGGAACATGTAATTTGGATGTATGAATGTATTAGAGTATTTTAAAGAGGATCTCATAATCTTTGAGTTATTGTGTTACTCATCTCTCCTATCTATCTTGCAGTTGTGCTCAATGATCACATTTAGGTACATAATGTGTACTTTAGTTTCTTTTAATAATTTAAGGTTTTGATACAAACACCTAGTATTTAACATGGAGTGATATCCCTCTAGGGTTAGAGGTTAGGGTTTTTACATATCTCAACTCCAAATTAAGGTTAGGTTCTTGAACCCTTTAGAATCTTCTTGAAACTCCATGCATGACTATCTCCACATGTGTGAGTAATTAAAGTTGACATGACATCCACTCAATATCTTGGTGGTCAACATAATAGGTTAACTTATGGAAGTCATAACCTCCTCATACAAAATCNCTTTGTTATAAGGGGTGTTGAATATAAATCACATTTTCACTCTAGGTATTTGGATGCTTCCAATTGTAACCCCTTGTTGATAAGGAAGATTGTTTTATGATCTTTAAGTCAACCTCACGAGGATAAATCCCTATGCATCTTTAAAGAGGCGATACTCCTCTATTTAAAATAAAATACAAGAACAAACTTGTTCTTGAAATAAATATCCACGTGCAAAGAATGCCTGAGAAAGGACTATGTATCTTATAGAAAGAAAATATTTGCAATATGTTACAAGATTATAAACCAAAAGAGTATGCAATAAAATAAGACAACATTTCCATCACAACATTAATTAAAGTAGACCACGATATTCAGTGAAAGGGAAAAGAAAGTATGGACCGCATATGGAAAATAAATTTAAATGATCATTTCATTAAACACAAACAATATTTTGATAGACATATATTTAAAAATCTCACGATACATTTATAAATAAAATGATAAATAAGTAGTATACATTGATAAATAAAATTTATAAGTAGTATACATTGATAAATAAAATTTATAAGTAGTATACATTTATATTTTCTTTTTAATTTCAATTTAAAATAAAATTTATAAGTAGTATACATTTATATTTGTTTTTTTATTTCAATTTAAAATATTATTTTTACAATTTTTTGAAAAATTGAATAATTTATATGAAAAATATTAATTACTAAATTATTCCATTAATTGAATATCAAAATTTTAAACATCACATCCTTTATACACTATTTAACAATAATGCAATATTTAAACGATGATGATCATTTTTATGAAATTTCTAATTTCAAGAATAATTATATCATTTTCATGTTCCATAAGCAATCATCTGTGATTTGTAAAATGGCTTCAACTCCAACATATTAAACTTGTGATGTAAACATTATATTCCTATTTCGATTATTTAGGCATTGTGTTGAGTATTGACTAGGCTTCAATCACTAGTTTCTTCCAGCATGAACATATGAAAACAAATCCATAAAAGGATATTAACATACATAAAAGACTAGTTTGTTAGACATATTTCAACAAAACCCAAGTTTTGGACATGGAATTCATTCCTTTAAAGGTCCACTATATGTTCTTTCTCCATTTACAACTTTTGTTTATAAATGTTCAACTATAAAAATGTTATGTAGAGCTAGCCAAAGTACACCATTAACATTATCTAATCCAACAATACCTAATAACAAGGCAACAATAGTGTTCATTAGCCATCTAAAAATAGGTCAAGAATGACATTGAATTTGTCTTAGATACTTAGTAGCTATGATAATGATGTAGGGGCATCAAGCTCAAAAGATAAGGCATTGGAACAACAAAGTGAAAAGGAAGCCAAAGAGAAAGTAAGAGAAAAATAAAGTGTGAGCACAAGTGAAAGTACTACACAAGTACAATGTAGTGTATCCAAGTAGCAAGTGGAAAATATTTGAGATGCAACAAATATGGATGTGTGAAAAGTAGTTTAGGCATGGAAGAAGAGTTATGCATGAGCTTAAAATATGGAAATTTTATATAGATTGGATTGCCAAAATCTCTTTCAATTAGGATTTGATGCAAGGATTTCATACAATTTCAGATCTATTAAATTGTGAATTTCTTTTCCTTGAGAAATGCACCATATATATGGAACATAGAGTTTTCCTTCTAAGGACCTTTATTGTCAATTTATATTTATTTATTAACACAATCAATTGACCTTAGATACAAATAAATTGAAATACAAATAACTTCTTCTTCTTATCATTAAGTATCCACCATCATATCCAATCTCACTACATTAAGAGTCTATTACCATAATTGTAGTTAGGTTGGAAAAACCTAGGTAATTCATTCTACATGTATAGTCTCCCACTTTTACATAGATAAGTATGCTTGTGTCATCTATGTCTCCAAAATTCCCACTTTTACATAGACAAGCATGCTTGTGTCACTCTATGTCTCCAAAATTGTCTAT
>JZKD02S1963317.1:0-10825 GCA_000966675.3 Picea glauca
CATGTGAATTTTTTCATATTTGGGAATATCTCATAATTGTGATTGGTTGATGGTAATAGTGGAATCCAAGATGGATTGGGATTTTTTTTTTTGGAGAACGTGACACCCCATGCATTCAATGCATGGGACATAGGAATTCATGAAAAGTATTGACGTATACCACCTTTCAATGGGGTTTTGGAATTTCATTTGAATTTTCACTAGTGAGTAACACCTTGTTCCAAGCTCGATTGTGGTGGTAGTGCTAATTGGAGACTTATTTTCCAAAAGTATTTAAGCACCAAAGGAAGATATGATATTCTAGCTTGTACCCATCAAATGCATTTTCTTTTTTCCAGTTATGGTTTTAGAATAGCTCTGCTTGACTAGTAATGAGTGTGCTTGTTCTTTGTCTTATTGAGCTCGTTTTTTTTTTGTTTTTCCAAGATAATTACTTCCTTGTCTCACCACTCTGACATTTACCCTCATCCCAAAAGTTGTTATCTCTAGGTCTTAACTCTGTGAGTTTGTTTTATATGGATTTTTTTGGCTCGGTATATCCCCTTTCCTACACTGTAGCAATCTCGTTTTTCATCCACCATATTTGAAACCCTAAACAAAAGTGGGAAAGAGACCTGTGGGTTTTCCTCTGTATGTATATTAGTTCTCTTTGAAGGGTTTTGAACATAGGTCTTCAAAAAAATGCCCTGATTCTTCTTGACCGTGTGTTACAAGAGTTTCTTGAACATTGTCACATCATGGATTTTACTTTTATTGCCAATCCTATTGTTGTCACTTTACACTCTGAAGTTCAGGAAATATCCGGTTGTATCGTTGGATATTATTATGGTCCTACGTATAACAAATAAATATTTTGAAGCTCAAGTACTATACAAGCGTTACCTCTGCTTTCCATATACATAAATCTTTTATTAAGATGTTGGTAGAGGTTGACATGTTTTGAAACAAATAAAGGTTAATGCCACCTAATCTCAAACTCATGTATTTCAAAGGTTATTCTACAACCTTGTTCGACCTCGTTTTATTAATGTTTTCCCTGGACNTAAATGTAAGAGGACTTCTTAGAAGGTTCTACTTCTAGAAGATTCCTCCTCTAGAATGTTGTTAGGTGATGGTAGCACTATATAAAGGGGTTCAAGCAATGTAATGATACATGAAAAGAAGTATTGTATTTGAAGCTTAAGCTCAATAGGAGGATGCCCCCTCGAAGAGGCAAGTGAACAGGAGAGGATCCCTTCCATAATAGGATCCATTGTATGGTGTTGCCCTACCCTAAGGGTTTGATGGTAATAAAGAAGATTTTGCATATTGTTCTTGTATATATGTTGTGGTGTTTTTGTATTCAATCTTTGGATCTTAACATTTTGCAATTGATCAATGATCCTCTGATCCCCTTCTAGCAAGAGAAATCCCCTTCTCTGTGCCTCTGTTGTTTTTGTTGCTCTGATTTCTTCCCTCGCTCTGAGGGATTCCTAGGTTGACTTCTCTATCATTTCCACCTGTTCATCTATGCTCATGGCCTTGAACCTGGCCATATTTTGGTTGTCCATCCTCTGTACCACCTCATCCCAGTCCTGGGTGCACTCTGTGAATATTTTGTCCTCAAATTTATCATGTGCGTAAGACCAACATGATGATACCTGTGAGGCATGTTAGAGGACTAGGCCTTTAGGGTCGTGCTTGCTTTGCTTGAGCAGTTTCCTTCACCAGATAGAACCCCACATGGAAATCGTAGGGTATGAAATATTGTTTCTTGTCCTTGACTAATGTGGCATTGTATCCCTGCAGGATAGTATGATAGCATATTTCTCCCACAATGAGTCGGTCTGGGACATGAGAAGGTAGGATATGTGGTGCTCCGGTGGCCTCGAACACCCTGAGGTAGGTTGAGCATTCATATAGATACCAATGGCCTACCATATCATTTTCTTGGCTATCGCAGATAATCTTGGGAATTCCTTCTTAAAAATAATGAAATGAATGAGGGTGATGAATTCATTGCAGATGAGTGTGTAATATTTCTTGTATCTGTTCTCTCATAGTATGTTGAAGTAGACGTGGACCAGGAGCTCCGCAACATGCCAACTTAAATTCATGTCGACGAAGACATTCCTTGGGCACATGACATTGAGAAGGTACGAGGCCATATAAAAAGTGGTTGCTTCCCCTTCTTTCGGCGTCTGAGCCGGTTGTACATAGATGATTAATTATTTTGAGATTATAGATTCCCAGTTGAATATGATCATGGAGATCACCACTGTGTATGCCAACGAAATCCATGCTTCTGAAAAATTGGAGTAATCCTTTTATCCATATAGTCAACATATGAGAGCCATCAAATAGATGTATGGATCTCTCAGGTTAATTTTCATGTACCATCCATTTCTCCGGTTAGTGAACTTCTTATCATCCTTCCACCATGAGGCCATCAACTAGATGGTGTCATGGAATTCATAGAACTTCACCACGAAGTCTGTGTTGAGCCACTCCTCTGGGTCCCTGAGCTTGTAGTATTTCTGGACTTTTGTTGGGAGGAAAACTCTGACACATCTGCCATTTTAATTGTTGATAAAGAACTTATGCCCATCTGTATGGTTGATGAGCCATTTCAGAACCTCTATGTAGGGGAAAAACGGGGTTCTTCTTACCACCATGTATAAATACGATTGTCATATGTTCGATAATACTTGGTCATCGAGCACCCTTACATCTGGGTCATTGTGAGGGATATACTCTAGGTATTCTTCTCGACTAATTATATTGAAGATATCCCCCCATTGTGGGAGAATTAATTTGGATCTGATGCTTGTCTTTGTATCACCAAAGGCTAGAGGTTGGATAAAAGATTTTTTTGTTTTGTTTTAATGACAGGCTCTGCCCTGGGAGCATACTCCAACTGCCTCGCAGTCCCCGAAGAAGAACCCTCGTCTACTTCAGCTTCTTTCAGCTTGGGTTCCCTTGACGAGTGTCTGGTGGTTGGATTTCTCAGTGGCATCTTACTTGCAACTAGAACATAGTTTAGATTTTGTGTGAGAAAACTGGATTCATATATTACGGCCAAGGAATTGACAAACTTGAATACATACCTCTGCAGCTTGTTAAACTTGGTTTTGATAATCAAAGGGTTGGTATAGTCTCAAGACATTTTCTCTACTCCTTCGAATGCTCTGGAATTCAACTTGTGTGCATAATGAAATCGTTCGAAACCATTCTGGATATTTAAACATGAATGAACTTACCTTGTCACATCAACCATTTAATTTGGGTTATGATTGTAATTTCATTAAATCTTTTGCCAGATCTTCAAATATTTTTAAAATTTAAATTCATCATGGGTTAGCGATATGGGCACAAGTGTTAATGTATTTTATCGACGATTTCAATATGTTGTTGTCTAATTGGCGCATGAGATAGAAACTAATGTGGGATCAGGCATTAACTGGTCTATTAAATTTTCAAATCCGATCGTATGTCATGCCGCAAACATCCCATCGTTTCTCTAGTTTTGTTGGTGGATCGACGGTTGGGATTATACTTCAAACATTTTTGCCGATATCTCCTTGCAAAATTTCTGACGCTGATTGATCTTGTTGTATGGAGCTGAAGTGGAAACGTTGACTAGGAGGCATGACTGGGACCCAAGAAACCATTAAAATGACTCGGGAAAAAAATAGTTTGTACAACCCCCTTACGTGGTAAAGACACTTGGCATTTGAGATCGGTGACATCATTTGCTTGTGTTAATCAGAATCGAGACTTTCTTAAAGCTATACACTCTAAAACCCGATCCTATCTTTCTGACACCGAAAAGTATCAAGGATCAACCATCGACGACCAACCTACCCAAGTGATCTTGGATCGACTCTCTCGAAAAATTCTCAATGCCAAAAATTCACCAGGGATCAGAAATCGACGATATGCTTGTCGCGAACAAAATTATTGTTTTAACTTTTATGGATTTCCCCGACCCCGATAAAGCACATTGGTCATTGACTATCGGTGATTTATTTATGCCTTTTGTCAATGCCTATCCTTCCCTCCTTTTGTTGATGCTAAAAGGGATCATCTATCTCTTGAAACTTTGTGAAAATAACTTACGTAGAGAAACCCCACCTTCTTCTTGGTGACTGTTGTAATTGTGTGGTTCCTTTACTTGCTTGAATTTTTTTTTACACCGAACCTGAGCATGTTAGGTAAAGTGTTAGTTGTTGATTCTCAATGTGGGTGTGAAGTTCTTTTAGACATGGGGTTAAAAATTTCAAATGAACTTGAATTAACGATATGAGTCTTCAAAACAATACAAATATAAATCATTTCTCAAAGAGAAATCGATTCAGACAGTGAAAAAAACAAGTGGTAGCCAAAAAGTGACAAAATTTCATAAATATTTTAGAGTGTGTTGAGTGCTCAACAGGATCCTGATCGAATTCCTTCTTATTTACTATCATGAAGCATTTGTAACCCCCAAATCTGTTACTGAGTCCATTTAAATCTGTGTAGAAATTTACATTAGAAGTGATGCGAGCCCCTACATCTGATACACTTTCAACACGTGAGTATTTTTTCCTATCCAACTCCATAATTGGTTGTTCATCGGTAATGTCATGATCCAAAAAATTGAGGCTGATAGTATTGCTAAGCATATCTCCTTACCTACTCATCTCGAGGGGGACCGATGGTACTACTAGCAGATCTTTCCCCACTCGTATCGGGTGACAGGTTCCTGAACTGACACTGTGTGTTCTCTAGAAGTTGTATCTATGCTTTGTTCTCCAGTTCTCTCTTGTTCGTTCTTATTATCTCTCATTAATATGGAATAATGATTTACACTTAAAAATATTCTTATGTTTTTGTGCTTTCATGTTGACCATTCATGTCCCATCCAACCTTAAATAACTTGTCCAATCCACCACTATGATTGTTGAGTTGTTCCATAATTTCATATTGATTACAAAATCCATCGAGTGATTTATCCCTTATACTGTCGATCTGTCATGATTTCTGGCGGATTTTCCCATTTAAGACTTATACAACACTTTTATGACCTGTCACTCTCACTGTGTAACCATCATTTCCATTCTTTAATGATTTTAATATTCTTTTTTGTAAATGTGTTGAACCTTCATAGAATAGATCTAGATAGAAAATACCACACACATTTGCAGAGAGAAATTGAGAAAGAAGAGGCAAGAGAGAAAGAATGGAGGAATTCTCATTAACCATAATGAATAATGAGAGATTTACACATGGTATACTTTGTATAACTCAACCAATGCGCACTGGAGGTAAATCCAATGCACCATAGTGGTGGTCTAGAGTGATTTGGACACACACCAGCAGTTATGGGAGTGAACTGCCACCTAGTCTAGTCTCCCAGGCAGTTACGGGAGTGAACTGCCACCTAACTGAGTTAACTAGTCTACCAGTCTTCAGTTAACTAACTGAAACAGAGTGAAGTGAGGAGGATATCATGGAATCATGGGTAATGCGCCAGTATGGTAATGATACCAAGCCTAATGCGCATTAGCTAGAGATGATCTTAATGTTGTATGGTGACAAAACCAATACATCATCTAGACTCCACTCAACTAGTCAAACTGAAGAGAATATTCTCTCTAGGGGAATATTCTTCCTAAAATATAGGAGATTGGATAATGACTAATAATTACTAATAAACAAGGAAAAACCTTAGGAAAAATAAATCCTAGGTGTGTGTGAAGTAACTCCAACACCCCCCTTGAACATCATTATGGTAAGAATAAAGAATGGGACCAACAACGAGGCCATGTTAGGTACCCAAATACAAAAGATACATTGAAATAAAGTGAGGAAACAAGGAAAACCTCAAGGGAAAAAATCCCCCTCAAGGTACAATGTATGTAAAAATAAGAACTATAGTTTCTAGGCAACTGTGTCCTTCACTCCATGATGACTTCGCAGAGAATGGAACTTTTTCTCAATGAAGGTCTTGGTGAAGATGTATGTCGTTTGTTCTACTAAAGGACATAACTATAGGTCGATGATTCCCTCATGTACTAAGTCCCATATGTACTGCATGTGGATCTCGATGTGCTTTGTCTGTTTCCTCTAAACTGGATCTCTGCAGAACTTTAGTGTGCTCTGGTTGTCACACCAGATGATGATCGTTCGATGAAACTAAATTCCCAACTCAGTGAGAAAATGTTGTAGCCACATAGCCTGAATGGTTATGTTAACTACCCCTTTATAATATGCCTCGACTGAATATAGAGCAATGACAACTTTCTTCTTGCTTGACCAACAGATAGGCCTAGAACCAAGACTGAGTGAGTAACC
The DNA here is from genome assembly GCA_000966675.3 of Picea glauca. Lineage (NCBI taxonomy): Eukaryota > Viridiplantae > Streptophyta > Pinopsida > Pinales > Pinaceae > Picea > Picea glauca. Next base: position 6,316 of record JZKD02S1963317.1, read on the forward strand.
AGATGTGGACTTGTGACCAGTTCTATCACCATCCTAGTCAGAATTAGTGAACCCGATGAGATCTAATGTAGAGTTTGTTGCATAATGAATCCCAAAGGTGATGGTGCCCTGTATGTATCAAAGGATACACTTTGTAGCCTTCCAATGTAGCTCATGCGCCTCTTGCATGAACCTGGAAATTGTGCCAACTGCATAGGAGAGGTCCGGTTTGGAGTGTGTGAAATACAAAAATATCTCCACTAGTTTTCTATACAATGTGATGTAAACTAGTGGAGTGTCCCCGCCATCCTCAAGTTTGACTTCTGATAGGAAAGGAATTGGATCAGACTTGTAGTCTGTCATGTGAAATCTCTCAAGGAGATCTTGTGCATACTTAGTCTGAGACAATTTGATTCCTGATGCATCCTGATTGATCTTGAGTCCAAGGAAGAAGTGTAGCGGACCCATGTCCATCGTCAAAAACCTATCATGTAGAATCATCTTGATTGCAACAATCATTGAATTTGAGTATCCAGTGATAAAAAAATCATCAACATACAGAACTAAGAGTAGAAGTGAATCAGTGGTCCTGAGCATGTAGACATTTAGGTGTGATTTACAATGTACAAAGTTATGTGACAATAGGTAGGATTCCATATTGGAATACCATGCCCTCAAAGCCTACTTGATACCATAAAGATACTTTTTCAGTCGACAAACCAAAGATTAATCTTGCATAAATCCCTGGGGCTTCTCCATATAGATCTCCTCAGAGAGATCACCATGAAGAAATTCATTATTCACATCCATATGATGGACTTTGAATCCCTTGGTCATCACAATGACAAGTGCCAAATGTATGGAATCCATATTCTCTACTGCATCGAAGGTCTCATCATAGTCAATACCATGCACCTGCTGAAAGCCTTTGGAAATAAGCCTGGATTTGCATCTGCTAATCTGTCCATCCACTATGATATTCGTCATCTAGACCCATCTTCATATGACAAGTTTCATTTCCATAAGGAAGGGGAATATTTCCCACGTCTGCGATCTAGGTGGATATCAGTGGCCACCCACCTTTTCCAACTAGCTAAAAACAATTTTCTGGCAATTTTGGTAATTTACTATTTTTAGCAGTTTTTAACTTCTGGGGCCATTTTGAGGCCCTAAACGAAATTTTTGGGAAAATGGAGAGAAATATGGAAGTTCTTTTTATATTTCCTCCAAAATGAATCTCCTTGACGATACCTTTCCAACGACCTATCATGCGCCTAAAATGGAGATTGTATGCAAAAGTTACAACCTCGAGAAGTTGATGTACTAACTTACCCAAACGAGGCCCACATGACTTTTGGCACTTCATCTCCTAGGGTTAGGTTTTTGGATGTATAGGGTTTTTTACATTCCTGTTTATTGTAAAAATTCCTTTAGAGCCTCATTGTAATCATCTTCTTGTGAATGCGAGTAGCCATCACATCTCTTCTTAGAGATAAGATGCCACCATTCTAGCGAGTCTTTCACTCTGTATTTTTACAATCTCTGTACATTTCTTTCATTAATAGAAATCGTGTAATATTGTATATCTTTGTTTATGGTTGCATCTCTGATACATTTCTGTTATATTATTGAATATCTTTGATATCTCTATGCATGTCTTTATTATATATCCGCTCTCATTTCATGCTGAAAATAATCTGGATCAGTGGTATCAGAGCAGGCTGCTCTTGATCGTTTTTTTCAGTGCATGTCCCCGACGAGGTCTGAGTATATAAAGTTGGGTCTCATTATTTTCTCTCTTGAAGACAATTGCTCTCACATTCCCAATAAACCCTCCATGGTGGAAGAAAATAAAAATGACAGAGCAGATGATCCTATAAATCTGTTTCTTCAGCAAGCTCTCACGCGACAGAGGGACGAAATGATGGAGAATTTTTCCCACATCCTTCAATGCCTACCGATAGAAACAAATGCATATTCATCAAACAACCACTTTGGAAGCACCTCTCCTTTCAAGGTACATGTTAATTTTGATATTCCCATATTTGAAGGTCAAATAGATGCGGATGCCCTAGACAAATGGTTAAATATGCTAGATGGTTATTTCTCTGTTCACCATTTTTTCGACAGGGAAAATATCACCTTCGCACTCCTTAAATATGTTAGGGCCCTAACCCTCACATAGGTATAACAATATATTCGGATGTAATAAAGGTCAATATTAATAAGGCCTTTCGATAAAATAGAATAAGGTGGATGTAAGAAGACCTAATAGAAGCTTCCACTTCTAGAAGGATCTTCCTCTAGATGCTTCTTTTTAGTATAAATAGGAGTCGAAGGTATGAGAATCCTAGATTGGAAATTATTGTAATAGAGTTCTTCTCAACTAGAGGTTTCCCCCTCGAAGAGGCCCGTGAACATTGCTTTCAGATTCAAAGTGCTATTTCTATTGTTATTCTTATATCATTTTAGTGTTATTGTGGTGAATGTTCTGGTTATATTGTTGTTATTCTGTCATTACTAGAATTTTATTTATGTTCTACATACATTTTATATCTGGTATATTACAAGTGGTATCAGAGAAATTTCCTCGGCAGAAAGTGTGGGTTAATTTTTTTTTTCAGGGTAGAGACATATTCCGGCGTCTTTAAGCCACATAGATCTGTCGTTACACACATAAACCCATGATTGAGGGATTCATACATGCAAAAAATACAAGTGGTACTTAAGCGCACATCTGTTAGCCACCCTTGTAACCCCTGTTGGTACCCCTTCAAGTGGTAGCACATCAGACAACACCTGTGTGCAAATTGACCTAGATTACTTGAAGCCCTCTTTAGATAAACCGATTGGTCACCTGACTGCTATAGTGTCACCAAGAATAGTACTCAGGAAGATACTCTCTAGTACCTGTGTAGTCAGGTAGTACAACTAAGGGTACAATATATCCTCCTTAGTTAGTGCCCTGAGATATTGGGCCGAGTACTACTATTGGACCCCACACATATATCAGAGAGCTATAGCACATGGCAAACCCTTGTATGTATAACCCTTGAATACCTAACCCTTGGGGACAGAAACATAAACAAATTAAAACAGACAAGATCTATTGCCGCATAACTGTGTTTGGGTTTCCAAGTAAATACACATTTCTTTCTGGTTAAGCATTTGGGCATTTCCTCTCTACAGTATTCTTTAGACCAGAGCATAACTCCATAAAATAAAAATAAAAATAAAAAATCTAGAAATTTTTTCTCCATTATTTCAGACCTTTTCCATTGGATTCATCTCTTAGCCCTTATCACATTCATCCATATCATTTTTTCGGCAAATTTTTTTTACCCCGCCCGCCCCTTTTTAGTTCCCCCATCCTCATGACCCATACTTGTAGCCAAGACTTGGAAGCTCGCTTCAACACCTTGCAATCTGGTTTCATTGAGACCCAACAAGAAGTGAAACAACTCAGTGCCAATGTTGCTGCCATCAATACAACCATGCAGTCCTGAATGGGAGAAATCAAACAAGACCTCACCACCTAGCTTGAATCAGTATTTTCAGCACTCTGCACCAAACTTCATATCCCTACAGATAACCCTTCCTCTTCCTCACCCCCACATACTGAAGGTGACCATTCCTCTCATTCCCATACATTGCAGAACCATCACTTTCAACGTGACCTACGCCTTCCACGGGTGGATGTGACCGAATTTGATGGCTTGGACCCCACTGGTTGGGTAAACCAAATGGAACATTACTTCTCTTTATACAACATTATAGATGACTTGGCCAAACTCCGGTATGGTGTTCTCCATCTAGATCAAGAACGTTGACAATGGTGGCAATGGAGAAAAAATTCGCGTCAAGGGTATATTGCTTGGACACAATTTGTGGCAGAGCTTTATGAATGCTTTGACAATGACACCAACCATTTGGGCCATTTGACAAAGCTGAAACAATTAGGAACAATGGAAGAATTTATATCTTCCTTTGAGCGCCTGGCTTTTAGAACAGAGGGCATGTCTGATGACTTTTTCCGAGAGTGTTTTATCAGTGGCCTCAAGGATGAAATTTGGGCCCATGTCCTCATGGCTCGACCTGAGAGTTGGGTGGAGGATACCAAAAGAGATAAAAAAGAACAACAGGTTGTATCTTCTCAAAACCATAAACCCTCCTTCATCCCTCGCCCTAAACCACTACTACATATGGGTGGAGTATTCCACGAAAATTTTCCATGCTTCAACTAGTTTCATATTATTTTAAACAGGGTGCAATTTTCGTCTCTATTTCCACGAAAGTTCGTCGCAATATAGACAAAAATCTTATTTAAATATAGTCGATATTTTCGTCGATATAGCGACGAACTTTCGTGGCAATAGTGACACAAATTTTGAGTATCTCATTGGTCGGTGTTAACGACTAGTTGACTATTTTATCTATATATACATGACTTTAAGAGACTTTGCAACACAATTGCTATAGTTGTGACACTGTTCTTGGCTTTTGTTTGAGCTGTTTATTTTTTCCGTCACCC
>JZKD02S1963317.1:21456-35255 GCA_000966675.3 Picea glauca
TGTTGACTGATTCTAGTGAACCAGAATGTTATGAAGAGGCAATGCAGGTAGACACCAAAAGGAAGTGGGAGCAAGGCATGAAAGAGGAAATGGATTCCTTGGTAAATAACCATACCTGGGACTTGGTTCAATTGCCTGCAGGAAAAAGAGCATTGTAGAATAAATGGGCTTACAAGTTGAAGGAAGAATATGGAGGAGAAAATAGGTACAAGGCTAGACTTGTTGTTAAGGGGTTTCCACAAAAGAAATGTATAGATTTTGATGAAATATTTTCTCCTGTTGTTAAAATGACTTCAATTAGAACTATTTTAAGCCTTGTGGTAGTAGAATATTTGCATCTTGAACAGTTAGATGTAAAAACAACTTTTCTCCATGGGGATTTGGAGAAAGAGATTTATATGCACCAGCCACAGGGGTATAAGGTCAAAGGGAAGGAGAATTTGGTATGCAGGTTGAAGAAGAGTTTATATGGACTAAAGAAAGATCTAAGGCAGTGGTATCTGAAGTTTGATAGGTTTATGACATAACATGGTTATAGTAGATGTCATTATGATCACTGTGTTTATTTTAAAAAGCTAGAAAATGGAAGCTTTATTATCTTGCTATTGTATGTAGATGACATGCTTGTTGCAGGGTCTAATATGAAAGATATAAATGTGCTCAAGAAGAAATTAGCCAATTCATTTCCGATGAAGGATTTGGGTGTTGCAAAGAAAATCCTTGGTATGAGAATAACAAGAGACAGGAAAAATTGCAAACTGACATTGTCTCGGGATGAGTACACAGAGAAGGTGTTGGAGAGGTTTAGAATGCAAAATGTAAAACCAGTTAGTACACCTTTGGCCAACCATTTGAAATTAACTAAGGAAATGTGTCCCAAGACACAGGAGGAGATAGACTACATGTCTAGGGTCCCATATTCATCAACAATTGGCATCTTGATGTATGCAATGGTTTGCACAAGACTAGATATTGCACATGCAGTGGGATTTGTGAGCAGATATATGAACAATCCAGGTAAAGAACATTGGGAGGCAGTAAAGTGGATTCTCATATACTTGAGAGGTACTGCTAATCATGCATTATGTTTTGAAGGTTCAGAAACTGTTCTACAAGGATATGTTGATTCAGATATGGCAGGTGACAAAGATAGAAGGAGGAGTACCACAGTGTATGTGTTTACTATAGGTGGAACAACAGTAAGTTGGATTTCAAAACTGCAAAAGGTTGTTGTACTTTCAAAAACAGAGGCAGAGTATGTTGCTGCTACAGAGGCTAGTAAAGAGATGATTTGGTTACAAAGGTTTATGGATGAATTGGGAAAGAAGCAAGAGAATAGTAGGTTGTACTGTGACAGAGAGAGTGCCATTCATCTTGCAAAGAAATCAGCCTTCCATTCGAATACTAAGCATATATAGTTGAGGTACCACTTCATATGATCTGCCTTGGAAAGTAGACATTTGAAGTTGGAAAAGATACACACTAGCCAGAATCCTGTAGACATGTTAACAAAGGGAGTAACCAGGGAGAAACTAAGTTCCTGCTCAGTTTCAGTTGGTCTTCAAGAATGAAGATGATGATGAGAAATTTTCCAGGTTGAATAAGGTTTAGAGTCCAACGTATACAACAACAGTGGAGTTGTTGAGATTAGTCTCCAAGTGGGAGATTGTTAGTTGTGAAGATTGATTATCTTCTTGATTCAGAGGTCTTTTACTTTCAACTATGTTTATACCCCATGAAGTATTTACACCCCAGAAGTATGTACACTCTTCCATGCGAGGGAGTGCAGAGGGGCGGTACCCCCTCTGCGGAGTCCGAGGGGGATATCTCTCGGCTAGGGGGTCCGGGGGCAAGCGGGCCCCCAGTGGGGGTTCGAGGGCGAAGCCCTCGAAGGAAAAATTGCCTTGTAAATGTATATTGTAATTTCATTATAAATCTGGATAGTTCATTATAAGGTTGTAGATCTAACGATAGAGATTATGTTAGGGTTTTTTTCCCCTAGAAGGCAACTCTCTTTTATGAGGGAAATGTATTGCGGCTATGATGGATGGCGAATATTGTATTTTGAGAAAGGAGACTGTGAGAGAAAGAAGAGAAAATTACAATAAGTTTCTATAGGTTGTATCCCTTCATATGCTAGATAATAATAAAGGAAGGACCTGGTAATTTCTCTGGTGGATGTAGCCCACACTAGGTGAACCACGTAAATTTGTGTCTCTATTGTATTGTGTATCTTCTATGTTTTGTTTTTGCATTTTTTAATTTTATTGCTCCACGATTCTGTTTTTCTAACAACCTGTTTTTGTTATAAACAATAACCTTCCTCCTTGGATGTCGATCAAGAGATAGCACACAATGTTGGCAATGATTGTTCCAGGTTTTTAATTATCTTTTATTTTCTTTAAAGCATGAAAAAATATTTCGTTTCTTTGTTTCGTGCATGGTAATTATTTATTTTATATATCACGACATCTAGATAAGTATAATTAATCATGCAGTAGGTTGAACCAATCAGGTAGGTACCAGGTTAAAGATATGAACGTATATATTGAGCCTCTCATCGATGAGTTATTGAAGTTATGGGTTGGCATCACTATGTATGACATCTCTAGACCAATAGGGAAAAGACGATTTTAATTACATGGAATACTATCATGGACAATTCATGATGCTCCCGGGTTAACACATTTTTGTGGTATATTGTTACTTTATTTTGTGATTTAATATTATATATATTTTTTGAAAAAATCATGCATTTTAAATTGTAACTCTAATTTGACGCTACATTTATTCATATATCTTTTAGGTCTTCAAACAAAGGGTAAATTTGCATGCCTAGGTTTTGGTCCTGGGATAAAATCTCGTCATTCAAGGAGTTTAGCAAAGGAAGTGTTTGATGAGTATATGCACTTTCTGCCTAAGAACCATAGTTATCGAACTACAAACAAAGCAAAGTTCAATGGTAAAGAAGAAAACGAAAAAAAACCACGAAGAATGAAACCTCATCTATGGAAGTTGGAATATATTAGAAATCGTCAAGGTACACAAATTATTTATGTATGACCTATTATATAAATATTTAGTTAATTTCATTAGTATTAAATTCATTTTGTCCCATTAATTAGTGTTAATTTTTGTTAGTAACGATTGTGGTATTGGGGCACAAAGGCACACAGGTATGTGGGATTGCACGATAAGTGCCCAAGCGTAGCACACAAAGAGATCCATTTCGGGCCCAGTTCAAGCGAGCGAACGCTCTGATTTCAACGTCTAGGATGTATCCAAAGAGTCAAATCAACGGTGAGCGGGAAATCGCGATCAGCAAAGCTACGCCAAGGTTAGCGCATGGATGGAGCCCGTAGCATGTTCAGGAATGAATGACAACCGCTCATCCCAAAGGGCACGTGGCACGATATCTGGTCACGTCGGCGTTTCGGCGATCGGGGGTTCATGGGGTGAGAGTTTCGTGTTGATCAACATCGTGAAACCCCAAACCCCGATAGCGTCAAAAGCATAGAAAATAGGGCCCACAATCTCACGAAGTGTTTTCAGCCATCCATCCAGAGGGGACACCTGGCGGAAAATAGAGCCATCTCGGCGCTTTGCCCATCGTGACTCCAACACGCAAAGAGTAGATCTGTTATTTTCCGATGCGCGAAGTGCCAAGAAAATCCCAGACCGGGGCCCACGGTATCGCCGGGAGAGTTAAGAGCCGTCGGATCTAGAGGGACGCGTGGTGCCATATCGAGCTGTCTCGGCATATCTCTCATCGTGATGTCAATCAGTAAAGGTTATCCCTTTCATATCTGCGAGCGCCGAAATCATATGGTCATAGCCCATGGTCACTTGAAAAAAGAAAGGAGCTGCGTAAGGGAGGCCAGAGCACCGAGTTTAGATTACAGAGAGGATCGTCGCGATCTCCAGGCGCCTTCAGATCTGATATCCATACCATGTTTAGCGTTAAAGTAAATAACGGCAAGGGCGGGTGGTTGAGATTTCCTATCATTTATTAAGTGAGGGAATGGAGGGTCTGGAAAGTCGTCTACCCAAGGAGGTCCTGTGTATCGATTTTCTCAAGGAAGCCATACCGAAGTCCCCGACTCAAAAGAGAAGTCTGCGCACGCTAGCCCAACACTTAATGGCTCAGCTACTCTCCAGACCCGAGCCATGCATAGTGAAGGTGGCATTTAAAGAAAGATACTGGTATGAGTTTGACTGAAGGGACGCCAAGCTTTGAGTGACTGTACACACCTCTGTGAGGCAAATTTTCTTGAGTATATAGACTCAGTCTTTGTATTTTTGTTGTAAGTATCATGGTTGAGCAGAGCTCCTAGTTGTAAAGTTTTAATGAAGCACTGATACTTTGGTTATGTATGGACTTTTGAGACTTCTTGCCTTATGAATGTCAGTTTATTTTATGTCTTTGTTACACTGTTTTAGAACAAATCAGAATTGGAGGATCCAGTCGGGTTGTAGCTATTATAGGATGATGAAGGTTGCATCACTGTAGCATTACGTCATTTCTAATCAGTTCTTGTGATTTTCCCAGTGCTGAGTGAATTGGAATTGGAGGATCCAGTCAAGTCTCCTCTCAGTTTCTTGAGACCCTGAACCAAGAGGATCTTGCATTCAGAGTCTTTCTTCTGCAAACTGTTGTAAGCCTGTTGCCCAAAGCCATTTGTTCACCCTTCTTACCAAGTCTTCCACCTATTCACCTTTTAATCAACCCACTGGCTGAAGTTAGATCAAGACCTCCTTTGTTCCCTGCATGCCAGACCCAGTCCCTGAATCAGAATGATATTTCCCCGAGTCTCTATCCATATGATCATCTATTAAAAACTATCATGACATAAAAGATGATGGGTTTTTGGCGTCGTTGCCGGGGACGAAGTTGAATATTTTCCCCGGGATTGAACGACAACGATTAACTGATTCTGAAGGTGCATCGGATATCAGAATTATTAGATTGTTGTTGTGCACCTGGCGACTCCATTATGATGACTCCATTGGGGAGAACCTGCTCTATTAATTGTGTCTTTTAGAGGCAAGCACACGCGGTCTCATCCACAGTTGCCTCTAGCTACACCTGAAACAGATCCAGAGGCGGTGCTTATAAAGGGAAAGACCTATGAAGAAGAAGCGTCCACCACCGAACCAGGTAATCCACCATATCCTTCTGTGGGAACTCCTTTTTCTCCTCCTCAGTTTCTTGACAGACTTGTTTCCGTAGTTTCCCATTTCCTAAATTTCAGGAGTGTTCCTGTTGAGTTTTCCTCTCCTGGTCTGGGACCAGAGGGACAAGACCTTGTCACTACACTCTCCCCTGAAACTGTACCTGGGCGTAGACCCAGAACCACAGAATATTTCCCCACCCCTATCTTTACTACTCCTGTGCAGAGAGAAGCACCCGTTGATTTGAGCTCGTTAGCCTTCTCCTTGAATCCCCTCTTGTTTCCCACTCCACTTCGGGACTCATTCCCAGTATCCCCTTCGCGAACTCCTTCTCCTCCCAGTTCTCCTCCACCTAATATTCCCATGGCTGGTGCTAATCCCCCTCTGAATAGAATGGACGCCATAGTCGCTGCCAGATATGCTCCCTTAATCCTACCCCATCCTATGAGTCCTCTCCCTGTTGGGGACTACTTGAAGTATATGCCCAAGTTCACTGGGGAAGGAGACATAACTGTCGAAGAGCACCTGGTTTCTTTCTACAGCTATGGAGACAACCTCAACATAGAAAATGAAGATGTCTGGATGAGAGTATTCATTCAGAGCTTGGATGGTGAGGTAAGGAAGTGGTTTAGAGGATTGGCTCTAGGATCTATTGTTGGGATTGAAGCTCTAGATAGTGCTTTCCTGAGGCAGTGGGGAGATAGGAAGGATTTCATGTACTACATGACAGAGTTCAGGTCTTTGAAGAAGATGGATGGAGATTTTGTCTCCAACTTCTCCAAAAGATTCAATAAGATGTATAATAAAATCCCTGCCGAAATAAAGCCTTCATAAGCCTCGGCCAAAATTTCTTATGCTAGTGCGTTTGGCCCCAATTTCTGCCTGTTATTGAGAGAAAGAAGAGCCACCTCCTTGGCTCAAATGAAAGATGTGGCCATAGAAGTGGAATCTAATGTATTAGCAGCTGACAGGATGAGAAATAAGGTCGATGGAGACAGGAGAAAGGGAAGGTCGAAAGCCTCGACTTCTAACCCATCGGTGCCCCACCCTCAAGTGGATGAACTGACCAGGATGGTGAAATATCTGTCTGTAGAGATGGAGAGAATGAGGGTGGAAGGGAGGCAAGCGTAAAAATACCCCCAAAACGCCGAAAAGGGAGGAGTTTTCAGAAGGCCCAACAATATTGCTTCCCCGATTGTGCAAAGGGAGAGGGGAAGAGACAGAGAAGACTAAAAGGTTCAGGCCCCTTTCCAAAACAATTTTGTGGCCGAGGGGGAAGAAGGGGAAATAGATGAGCTAGATCCTAAAATTCATTGCTTCAGGGACACTCCTCCTTTTCCTCATCTCACTCAATCAACATATGAGGAGTCTCTCATGGACAGTCAGCTAAATGAACTGAGTAAGGGAGACAAGACTAGTGACCGCCAAGGAAGGTATGACCTGAGGTCCCAGAAGAAGGAAGTAGAACCCGATGCCCCTGAGCAGCTCACTAGAATAGAGAAGCCTGCTAACTAAGTAGCAGACAATCACAGAGGTAAGAAGACCCAACCCCCCTCTCCCATTATCTAGAGTCATGTTCCCGAAATAAGAGAAATCCCAAAGCTTTCATCTTCTTTTAATTTCGAGCATGAAATTCAAAAAATCAGAATCCCTGTGCCCCTGACAGAGTTGATTAAACATGACGGGTTCAAGAAACGCTTCTCTGAGCTTTTACAGTCTGAGGTCTCATGCCTTCCCACAGACTCCATCAATTTACAAGATGAAAATCCTGCAGTTATCCTAGGTCCTATGGTAGAAGACAGGAATGACTCATCCCCTCCCTTCTACACTTTCTTGAACATACATGAAAAGGTATTGCACAATTGCTTGATGGATTCAAGGGCTTCTCACAACCTCATGCCCAAAAATATCACGGAAGAGCTAGGACTAGAAGTCACTCGATCCTATCATGACCTCTATTCCTTTGACTCTAGAAAAGTTCAATGTCTAGGAGTTATCAAAGACCTGGTCGTGACCTTGTTTCAACTGCCCATTAAAAGTGTGGTCATGGATATTGTAGTGGCCGATGTCCCCCCCAAGTTCGGTATGTTGTTATCAAGATATTGGATAAAAATACTGGGGGGAACTTTGCAGATGGACCTCACATATGCTACTATCCCAGTGTTTGAGGGGGGGCATAGAAGGCTATACAGAGAAGCCCAACTGGCATATATAATCAGTGATTAGGCCAACCCTACCAATCATCCCATCTTTGCCTTGGACACTGATTTAGGCTCCAGTTTACTACAACTCACCCATGCCCCCGAGCCTCCCCTCAAGCTCAGAAAGCAGCCCACCATTTCCCCTAGATTTCCTCCCTCCATCACCCCATGTCTGGAAAATGTTCTTTGATGGAGCCTCTTCCAGGGAAGGCGCTAGAGCTGGGGTGGTCTTTGTGTCACCTGCCCAGGAAACCATATCTCTTTCATACAAATTAGAATTTGAAGCTACCAATAATGTGGCAGAGTATGAAGCTCTTGTTCTGGGATTAAGAGCTGTGAAGGAAATGGGAATTCAGGAGGTAGCAGTGTTCGGTGATGCAGAGTTGGTGGTCCAACAGATCAGAAACGCTTATCAGGCTAAGCATCCTCGACTCAGAAGCTACATAAATGAAGTGTGGGACCTAGTTGGCAGTTTCTTCTCAATGTTTAACATTTCTTTCATCCCAAGAGAAGAGAACACGATGGCAGATTCCTTGGCTACATCAGAAAGTAATTTCAAAGTACCCTTGCCGCCTAAATGCAGATATGATGTAGAAGTGAAATACAGGCCCTCCATACCTGACAACGTCAAAAATTTGAAGGTATTCGAGGATGATCTCAAGATCAAGAAGTTCTTGGAGGCTGTCGAAGAATTTTCAGAAATGCATATCGACCAAGATTCCTTCTCTGAGGAAAGGTTTGATGGGGGTGAGTTGCTGAGTAAAATAGCAAAGCGTGACATTATTCAGTTGCCTAGCAATCACATTCCGAGGGGATTGGTCCCATTAGAGAGATTGTTTGATGGGAATGATGTGGCAGTAAAGGGGAGAGTTTTAGGTGATGGCGCTGACACAACTGAGTGCAACATCGGCACACCAAAGGAGCCTAAATTTGTCAAGCTATCAAGGAGTTTGACCAAGGATAAGAGGGTTGAATATACCGAGTTGCTGAGAGAGTTCGTTGATGTGTTTGCATGGACCTACGAAGACCTCAAGACGTATGAAACATCATTCATTGAGCACAAGATCCCACTGAAAGAAGAGGCTAAGCCTTTCAAGAAGAAGCTGAGGCAGATAAATCCCATGTTGCTACCTATCATGGAGAAAGAATTGAAGAAGCTGCTAGATGCCCGAATCATTGTCCCCTTGAGATATTCCGATTGGGTGGCCAATTTGGTCCCGATAAGGAAGAAAAGTGGGGAAATTAGACTCTGTGTTGATTTCAGGAACCTGAACAGGAGCTCAAGGAAAGACAATTATCCCCTACCCAACATGGAGCACTTATTGAAGAAGGTCACTGGTGCATCTAGAATATCCATGATTGATGGCTTCTCTGGTTACAATCAGATATCAATCATGCCCGAGGACAGGGAAAAAATGACCTTCACCACTCCTTGGGGCACATTCATGTATGCCAAAATGCCTTTCGGACAGATGAATGCAAGAGCTACGTTTCAGCGAGCCATGGACATAGCCTTCATCGGGGACAAAGACAAGTTCGTGGTAATATATCTAGATGACATCACGGTCTTCTCCAGGACAGACAAGGAGCATTGCCGCCACTTGAAGAGGGTTTTCCTAAAATGTAGAAATTTTGGCATTTCATTAAACCCCAAGAAGTCTTTGTTCACCATGTATGAGGGAAAGTTACTAAGCCACATAGTATCAGCAGAAGGAGTCAGGATTGACCCCAACAAAGTTGAGACAATACAAGCCTTATCAATCCCGAGGTCCAAGAAAGAGGTTCAATCTTTCCTCGGTAAAATTAATTTTCTGAGGAGGTTTGTGCCTAACTTTGCTGAGGAGGTAAAGCTTATAACAACCATGTTGAAGAAAGAGAATGAAGTAAAGTGGACCCCTCAATCACGACATTCCTTTGAACAAATCAAGAAAGCCCTGACTGAAGCTCCTGTGATTATCAGTCCCGACTACTCAAAGGATTTCCTTATTTTCTCCTTTGCTTCACCAGACACAGTGGCTGTTGTTCTATTACAGGCAAATGACATTGGGCTAGAGAAACCTATTTCTTATTTCAGTCAAACATTGATGGATGTCGAAGTTAGGTATGACACTATGGAGAAACAGGCTTACGCTCTAGTAAAAGCTCTCAAAGATTTTAGACCCTACGTCCTGCAGTCAAAGATCATCGCCTATGTCCCCTCGGCTGCTCTTAAAGACATTCTTATTCATCCTGACATAGACAGGAGAAGGAGTAAATGGATAGCCAAAATCCTGGAATTCGACCTGGAAATAAGGCCCACCAAATTGATCAAAGGTCAAGGTTTAGACAAGTTGTTGGCTAAAGAAAACTGCCAAGCTTTGGGAATAAATTTCATCAACGAATTCTCAGGTATTCGGCAGGATCGACTGTCTGACATAGACCATCAAAGGGAGCCCCCATTGGCTCGATATCCTTGGTATAAGGATGTCATATATTTTCTGCAAGAGCTGCGGCCTCTAGATGGCCTGCAAAGAAACAAAGCAAGAGATTTGAAGCTCAAGGCAGTCAAATATTGCCTGATCGATCAAGTGTTATATTGGAAAGACCCCGTGGGGGTGATTTTAAAATGCATGAGTCCACAAGAGGCTGAAATGATCGTGGCTGAATTTCATAGTGGCCTGTGTGGAGGGCACCATTTCTGGAAAGCCACAGCCCACAAAATCCTCAAGGTCGGGTACTACTAGCTTACCGTGTTCACTGATGTCTGCAAAAGGGTCAGAGCTTGTATCAAATGTCAAAAACTTGTAGGAAAGCAGCAACTCAGGTCTCTGCCGTTAAATCCGGTGGTGGTTTCAGGGCCTTTCCAGTAGTGGGGCCTAGATTTCATTGGAGAAATTCACCCTGCCTCTAGTGGGCAGCATAGGTGGATCCTGACTGCTACATATTTCTTTACCAAGTGGATTGAAGCTATCCCCACTAGGAGTGCTTCCCACAAGGTAATCATTGGATTCTTGGAGGACCTCATCACAAGGTTCGGCTGCCCAAATAAGATCATCAATGATAATGCAGCTGCTTTCGGTTCCGAACCACTAGCCAAGTTCTGTGAACATTTTGGGATCAAATTGATTTACTCCACCCCATATTATCCACAGGGAAATGGTCTAGCAGAATCCTCCAACAAAAGCCTGATAAGGATCATCAAAAGGTTGTTGGAAGACAACAAAAAGGCTTGGAATTCAAAGTTGAAATTCACCCTATGGGCTGATTGGGTGACTACAAAGAGATCTATAGGTCTCTCCCCTTTCCATTTAGTCTACAGAGCCGAAGCCATCTTCCCTTCTCAGTTGGCCATTCCCATAGCGAAATTATTCCAAGATTATCAAGAAGATCCCAATGGCATGATCAGAAGGATTCATCTGCTAGTGGAGGTCCAGCAGGATAGGGAGCAGACAATGGATAGGATTCAAGACCATCAGTGAAAGATCAAGCGGGTTTTCGATAAGAAGGCCAAGAAGGATCAGTTCCAAATAGGATACCTGGTGCTGAAATGGGATGCTCCTAAACAAGATAAGGGCAAACACAGCAAATTTGAAGCTCTGTGGATTGGGCCTTTCAGAATCTCCGAGACTTTCTCAAATAACACGTACAGGTTGCGAGGTTTGGAAGGTGAAAATTTTTTCAGTAGCCCAGTGAATGGGCATTTCCTGAAGAAATGTTTTGTTTGAGTCTCAGATGGCTCCTTTGTTTGTAAATACTGTCCTTTTTGTTTCTTTGTTTCATTTTTGTTTTATTTTCGTGGCCTAATAATGACTCCATAGCCCAACAACGAGGCACTGGAACTGCAAAATGAGTCCTTATAGCATCATAGGGACAACTCTATCCCCCATGGAGCCTAATGTTAGTAACGATTGTGGTATCGGGGCACAAAGTCACACAGGTCTGCGGGATTGCATGATAAGTGCCCAAGCATAGCACACAAAGAGATCCATTTCGGGCCCAGTTCAAGCGAGTGAACGCTTCAATTTCAACGTCCAGGATGTATCCAAAGAGTCAAATCAGCGGTGAGTGGGAAATCACGATCAACAAATTTGTGCCAAGGTTAGCACATGGATGGCGCCCGTAGCATGTTCAGGAATGAATGACAACCACTCATCCCAAAGGGCACGTGACACGAGATCTAGTCACATCGGTGTTTCGGCGATCGAGGGTTCATGGGGTGAGAGTTTCATGTTGATCAGCATCGTGAAACCCCAAACCCTGATAGCGCCGAAAGCATAGAAACTAGGGCCCGCAATCTCACAAAGTGTTTTCAGCCGTCCATCCAGAGGGGACACCTGGCGGAAAATAGAGCCATCTCGGTGCTTCACCCATCACGACTCCAACATGAAAAGAGCAGCTTTGTTATTTTCCTATGCGCGAAGTGCCGAGAAAATCTCGGACCGGGGCCCACGGTATCGCCGGGAGAGTTAAGAGCCGTCGGATCTAGAGGGACGTGTGGTGCCAGATCGAGTCATCTCGGCATATCGCTCATCGCGATGTCAATCGGTAAAGGTTATCCCTTTCATATCCGCGAGTGCCGAAAGCATATGGTCACAACTCATGGTCACTTGAAAAAATAAAGGAGTTGCGTAAGGGAGGCCAGAGCACCGAGTTCAGATTACAGAGAGGATAGTCACGATCTCCAGGCACCTTCAGATCCGATATCCATACTGTGTTTAGCATTAAAGTAAATAACGGCAAGGGCGGGTGGTTGAGATTTCCTATCATTCATTAAGTGAGGGAATCGAGGGTCTGGCAAGCCGTCTGCCCGAGGAGGTCATGTGTATCGATTTTCTCAAGGAAGCCATACCGAAGTCCTCGACTCAACAGAGAAGTCTGCGCACGCTAGCCCAACACTTAATGGCTCAGCTACTCTCCAGACCCGAGCCATGCGTAGTGAAGGTGGCATTTAAAGAAAGATATTGGTACGAGTTTGACTGAATGGATGCCAAGCTTTGAGTGACTGTACACACCTTTGTGAGGTAAATTTTCTTGAGTATATAGACTCAGTCTTTGTATTTTTGTAAGTATCATGGTTGAGAAGAGCTCCCGGTTGTAAAGTTTTAATGAAGCATTGATACTGTGTTTATGTATGGACTTTTGATACTTCTTGCCTTATGAATGTCAGTTTCTTTTACGTCTTTGTTACACTGTGTTAGAACAGCTCGGAATTGGAGGATACAGTTGGGTTGTAGCTATTATAGGATGATGAAGGTTGGATCACTGTAGCAGTTACGTCATTTCTAATCAGTTCTTGTGATTTTCCCAGCACTGAGTGACTTGGAATTGGAGGATCCAGTCAAGTCTCCTCTCAGTTTCTTGAGACCCTGAACCAAGAGGATCTTGCATTCAGAGTCTTTCTTCTGCAAACTGTTGTAAGCCTGTTGCCCAAAGCCATTTGTTCACCCTTCTTACCAAGTCTTCCACCTATTCACCTTTTAATCAACCCATTGGCTGAAGTTAGATCAAGACCTCCTTTGTTCCCTGCATGCCAGACTCAGTCCCTGAATCAGAATGATATTTCCCCGAGTCTCTATCCATCTGATCATCTATTAAAAACTATCGTGACATAAAAATGGATGGGTGTCGGGCTCTTCTCCTGCAAGCAATCCAGGAGTGACTTCCGACGCTAACAATTTCAATTTGTTGATGTTTCATGAATGCCATTAAGGAACGAATGGGCTTCCATGAGGAATGAAAAGTTACCCGATGCAATTCAGTAGATTGCCATACTACGAGCACCTACAAATAGTTCATTTGTTTGATACAATGCATATCGGGGAGAACATAACATAATTGTTATGACGAATATTAGATGGAAGGACTGACAAAGAGAGAATTGGAAAGATTTGTTGTGACATATGCGAAGCTAATCATGCCTTGCAAAGTGTTATTATTAATTCTAATGGTGATGGTCCTGAACAAAATACTAGTCTTCCTTGGTTATTGACAGAGCAACAGAGCAATATTGTAAAATAGGTCATTCGAAAAATTAGGTTTCCGACGGGGTTTTCGTCGAACATACAAAATATCTTAACTAAAAAAGGTGATTTTGGTGGGGCTAAAACACATGATTGGCATACATTCATTAAGGTAATTAGTAGGTTATAATATATTTTCTTATTGGTACTCATTTTTTGGAAACAAATAATAATTTATTTTTTTGTTATAGTATGTTCTACCTTTATCTCTCCCAGATGAATTTGACAACAACATAAAAAAAATTATTTATGTACTTGGCAAATACATGAGGTAAGTATTGTTTTATAAGGAAAATGTACTTCTTATGTGAATTGTATTGGAACTTATTGACATATTATCTTTTATCTGCAAATTTATGTATGCCTTGATATTTTTTTATTGCATTGACATTTGTAGGTGGATATCATCAAAAGAAATCCATAAAGA
>JZKD02S1963317.1:61500-78067 GCA_000966675.3 Picea glauca
TGAAGGTACTCGGCACGTTTGTTAAGCCAAACGACATACCAATGTTGGAACTATTGTCATTGATGGCAAAGCATGAGGCAAAAGAAGAAGAAGAGTTTTCATGTAAGCAAATCAGTGTATGGTTGAGTTTTGGATAGGTGCGTATGATCGCCGAAGAGGGTCACCGGGACATTGAAAGTCTCGAAATCCCGACATAATAGGGACCGTCCATCTGCAAGGACAGGTGGAAAAGGATCGAGCATCGTCGGAGTTTTGTTCATCAGAGAATCGGGGATCCCGGTGACAAGTGATTTATGCATTGTAAAATTGCGATCAGTGAAACCCCGATGAGTGGGGGCCAGCTGTCAGCAAAGCGAAGCAGGAGGATGGAGGCGTAGTGGAGACTAGCTGTTAGCGTAACGGAGCGTCGGGATTTGGACGATCGGGAATCCCGTGGTGTTATCCACAATTTTGGTTATCGTGATGATGCTATGATAATGTTATGATGATGGAAAATCAAGCTCTTCACTAAGAATACTTTCTTGAGAAAAGTTACATTTGTCTTCTTCTAGAAATCATGCTTTTAAAGGATGTTCGCAGGCTACCTATATATCTGCCTGCGAGAATGCCTGATTCTCGCAGGCTGCATTAAGCTGGAGTGCAAACAGTTCGCACTGTACCTCATTATCAGGGTGCAAACATCATCTAAGGAAGGAAAAAGATGAAGTTCTCGAGCCTTCTAGAAGGGAATCTTCGAGAAGAATGAGTTGGCTAACGAATGGTTATCTAAGAGCTGGCATTCCATATATTTTGGGATCATTTCCTATCCAAGTAACTAAATTATCTTCTCCTATATATTAAGGATATTGCTCATAGAAAGGGTTAAGAAAACAAGGAGCAAGCTAGCAAGAGATTGATTGGAGATTTATTGGAAGCATGTGTGAAGGACTGATGCTACAGCATCTAGAGACGACAACAAGGTCATTAAAAGTAGTTGATTTTCTTCATACATGAGAAAGTGTGTGTGTCAGAGCTAGGAACCATCGAAAGGAGACCTATGACATCAAGGCTCAGGTTGTAAGTTTCACTTTCAATTAATGCAATACAGTAATATGTCCCTTTCCCATAAATATGATGTCACTTTATTACATAATTCCTTGATCATATGTATAGACTAGCTATTGAATATATTAATCTGCCTTTACCCCAATTGGTTTGTGTTGTTTTGATTTGAATGGAGCAAGAGCATTGGAGAAAATCTTGGAACAACAGAGATCAAAGGAAAGCGTTCATAAGGTATGCCCATAATCCTTATCTCTTAGTTCGTTCAATAGGCTAGATCTAGGGAAAGTGTATTATTCTGTCCTGTTTTGTTCTAGATCCAGGTTGATCTAGGGAGATCGGTTCGTGTCCACACTTACAGATTTATCCTGAAACAAAATTGGCAACTCCGCTGGGGATCTATCCCTTTTTATTTTCTTTTTTTTGCATTTCCTATGGCCATTTGCTCTATTTGCATTTTTCTCCTGTTTTGTCAGTGTTTGAGTCATCAAGATATCCTGAGAGACCTTCTGGGTCTATAAGCCAGCTTGAATTTTTCTTGCATTTTTAAAATTTTCATTATCTTCAGAAGTTCTCGCACTGTAGCCATTGACAGCCTGCAAGAACCAGTCAAGTTCGCACCTTGCATATAGGGTACAGTGCGAACACCCCACACTTTGCTTCAAAGTGGCCTGCGAGAACACTATCTTCTCGCACTGTGTTATACTGCTTGCCTGCGAGCAAGATTTTGAAAATTTTGGAAATTGAATTTTGATTTTCTCAATTGCTCAGAACAGTTGATTTGTGTATTTTTGTCTTATTGGATCATTGACTTACATATCTCTTTCCTTAGTTTGCTTGCTCGAACAGATTTAGGGTTTCTAGGTCTTTCTTGCCCTTGGTAGCTTGACTTTCCTTTCTTGGCTCTGTTTGGCATTTTCTTTCTCTCTGACTTCTGGAGTTGGATGTGTCTGATTGACTGAGAACCAATGATTGGTAGAGAGTCAAGTGCTGGGTGTTTCTCCCTTGCTCGGTGGTTCGAAAGAACATTTTTCATTTGCATTGAGAAGCCTCATTGGTTTGTTTTTGTTTTTAATTTCATTGAAAGTGTTGGTTGGGTTGTTATTGTTGTTTCATTATGGTTTGATTTTCTTTTCTCATTAATTAGAGTTCTTCTTGGAAAGTGAACAACAATTTTCTTTCAAGTTTTTATTTTTTCTTTTTCAAAGACATTGAAAATCAAATTTTAAGAAGCTTATTGAAACATTTGAAAAAGACATTTAGAGATTGTTCATTGATAAATGATTGTTTGCATAGGCATCTGAAAGGAAATTGAGCATTTCATTTGCATTGACGTATTTGAGTTGATTTGGAAAATTCTCTCTCTCTCCCATAACTAGGATTCATGGAATGAAAAGGCTTATATTTCATCATTATCCTTGCATTATCTGGGTCAGAGTCATATATCATGAGTTTCACTTCCGTCACCTTTGAGTAAACAATAGCTTTTAAAAACATTGTGTAATATTAAAATTGATCTAGTAACTCTTTTCTAGGACTCTTTTACACCAATACTTAGCTAGGCTAGTGCTTTGGAGTAGGAAGAGAGACACACTCTCCAAAATCTCAAAAACACACAATAG
Source organism: Picea glauca (assembly GCA_000966675.3). NCBI lineage: Eukaryota > Viridiplantae > Streptophyta > Pinopsida > Pinales > Pinaceae > Picea > Picea glauca. The sequence goes on from JZKD02S1963317.1 coordinate 64,164, forward strand.
AATCTTGAGTTAGGGAGTGTTAAATTCCATTTGCAACATATTGTCCTGGGACGCCCTTCTAACACAAGGGTCAAGCACTAGGTCGCATTGATGTTGGCAGAGTTACTAACCCTGCTTTGTTGACATCAGTGTAGAGATTACACGTATTACGGGGATCACTCTGAGGTATACCCACAATTATGAGTGGAAGCCTTTGAGTTGGCTTCGGGCTCGATACCCTGCCCTTGCATGTGGATCGGACTGACGACTGCTCCCCCAGGCTATATTGTTGTTTGTGGTGACCTTCGTGGCCTATCTCTCTAGGTTCTTACCCAAGGTGACTGTGGAGGGGAAAGTCTTCACGGTACCTGGAATCGACGTTGATAAAAATCACTCGGGCTCCTTGGAGGGTATACCCACGATTATGTGTGGGAGCTTGCACCAGGGCGTAAGTCTATTAAGCAGGTCGTCAACATAATTTTTCCACCTTAGCCCCGCCCTTTCTTGTCTCGTTGTTGCGACGTTGGATTTCATCACCAACTAGTGGCTTCGAAATTAGAAGGTATTGTTTGCTTGGTGATTGCTTCCTAGTTTTTTGTTTACTAGTGAGTGTTGTTTATTTTCTCGAAGTTGACCATAAGATTTTTCTCGCGAAACTTGTCACTTGTTTACAATTGCTCCTCGGTGGCGTTCTCGTAGAATGCAAGGATTATCTCTCAAACATCTGGACGATCCTCAACCTACTGGTACACCTGAGGGTTCACCCCATCAGAATGAAGTCCCTACGATTACTTCACCACAAGGGGAAACCAGTGAAGTTCCATTTGTCACCACACCACTTCCACAAGTCGCACGAACCGACTCTCTAGACAATTTTCGAGTTACAAATACTATAGAGGACTATCGCGTTCGTCGTGGTGAACGACCTGTTGGACGATTAAATCCTTCTGACGAAACCATTGTTACTTATTCTGAATCAACTGTTGGGCCTTCTCACGGTGTAGTAGGCCAAGATCCTTTTTGGTCCGTTAATTTTCGTCGAGTTCTGTTCGGTACGGAGTCACCTCCTGTTTACGCAATCAACCCTCCTCTGTCTCCTGAGATGGAGAATACACCTGAGACTACTACTTATCGTTTTGTTCTCCCTCCCTAGATGGCCCATCTCACGAATACTACGAGTGTCCAAACTGGAATTACTACAACTACTCTCCCTCCTATCTATACCCAGTGAATACCTGATGTCATCTCAACATTACCACCCGGTTACCATGTGCTGAATGCTCTGTTAAATCCTCCTAATCCAACACCTCTGCAAACCCCTGTCGGTTCTCCAGGTGGTCCACAGTTTCTTGGGCATGAAGTTCCTCGTTTCATTCTGACCCTCCCACCTTTTCCTCCTGGTAATTCTCATCCTAGTGGCATTATTTCGATTGTTGCACCAAACACGCAGATTCCTGTTGGTGGACAGAGTGGTACGGTTCCTTTTCTTTTTCCCGGACACAACACAGTTACTACACAACCTATGGTTGGAACGAAACTTCCAGGTGGAAATAGACCTACAGTAGGGGGACCAACCACACCCTTTGGACAGAATATACCTCCTGAATTGGCCCAGTATTAGACTCAACTTTTACAAAATTTTCCTTAGAGTGTTGGGGGGCAACAAGTTGTCCCTACAATTGGCCAACCTTATCCAGAGGTAACTAATCCTATTTGGGGTCCAAGTCAGACTACTCAACCCCAGGTCCCTGATCAAACTCAAGGTTACAATCCTTGGGGTTACTATCCTATCCGGCCACCACCGAATCAGCCAGGGGCTTCCCTCTCCGGACAGTCTGCTTATGCTCCTACGGGTTTTCCAATGGGGCTTCCACCCCAAAGCCATCAATACCCGCAAGTAAACCACCAGTTGCATTTCCTCGCTACTTTGGATTTTCCATATTTGTCTAGGATCTTGAATGATCCTATTCATCACTCTCCCCAATGGCCTGTTATCCCGGCTAAACTTCTATCATACATTCTGAAATTCGATGGCAAGCCAGGAGAGGACCCAAATAATCATGTCATGACTTTTCATTTATGGTGTTCTTCCAACTCTCTGATGGATGACTCCATTCGTCTACATATTTTTCAAATAACTCTTACTGGTTTCGCTGCGAAGTGGTACATTGAATTGCCACGAGGTTTCTTCTCCGATTTTAATACCCTGGCTATGGCTTTTCTTACACATTACCAGTTACCGATCCGTTATGATACCGGGACTGAGATTTTAACCTCTTTTAAACAATCTAAAGGCACTCATATCTCGGATCATATACATGAGTGGAGACGGTGATGACGTCTCATCAAACTTGAGCTCCCTGATCAGTTACTGGCATAATGGTTCACGAAATCCTTTGTGAATGAGATTGGTAAGGAAATTGCCATGGGTGGCGCTGTTATGGAGGAGCAGGCTATAAGTCATGCCCAATATCTTGATCTCATTTATTCGCAAACAGGAACATTGTACGATTTTCTACCTGAACTACCCCGTCCTGGTACTTCCAGCGCTTCAACTACTCCAACTGCCTCGCATGCAGCTGATGGTGTGATTGGTTCTACTCATACCCACTCACATTATGTTTCAACTACAACCCCTAAATCCAATTCTTCTAATGTTCAGAATGCTCTGTCTCCTGCTCCTCCCGCTGGTAAAACCTCTGAAGTGAACGTTGTTCAATCTACACCGACCGGTAAAAATAAATCAAAGAAAGGGAGGCAAGAATAAGGAGGGTAAAAACAATAATCAAAATTAACAAACCAAATCCCCGCCTGCTGATGATCGGGATAAGCGTAAGCCTCGATATCCTTGCCTTATATGTGGTGACGATCACTACATGAAGGATTGTCCTAGACGTGCTGAAGTCAACAAATTCCTTCAAGGAACGCCCAAACCCTCTACACCGGCTGTCTTGTCCCAACCCTTCCCGTCTTAGCAACAGACCTCTTTGGTCATCCATGACCAACCATCTACTTCTACGACATCATATGTTTTGATGTGCTCCGGTGATTCTAAGAACAATGACGTTGCTATCGCAACCATAACTAAAGACTACACTCCTTCTAAGGAGAAGGTTGACAATTTACCTCCTGATCTGGTACAAGCCTCTCCGTCGAATCCACCTACGAACGGTCCTCTTCATCTCGAACGACCGAGTCTTGATATAGTCCTACGACCCCCTAAAGGTGTTGCCCGCAAGTCGTCTTTCAATCCTCATGCTCGTGCGGCCCAGAACTACAGTATTGTGGAAGATATGGCCCAAGCACCTTCAGCGATGTCTGCCCTTGAAGTCCTTCAGTCTTGTCCTGCGCAACGAAGGGCTCTGTTGAAAGCTATAGGTGGAATTGATCCTACAGATTCTAATTTGATAGTCTTTGACTTAGACAAACATGTTCCAAGGTTACCCCCTCAGCTTTCTTTTCAGATACAAGTTATTATCGCCGACAAGAACATTTGTCGGACGGTTGTTGATGAGGGGGGCTCTACGTGTGTAATGTCTCTTACTTGTTGGAAAGCCATTGGCTCTCCTCTGTTAACAGAATCACAAAATACTTTAAAAGCCTTCAATGGCTCGGGTTTTAAGCCTTACGGTGTTCTTCCATCGTTACCGGTTACTCTCGAAGGTAAGACAGTCTAGGTTGAAGTGGAAGTTTTCGATGCTCCCCTAGATTATAATATTCTTCTTGGTCGTAGCTGGGTAGATTCCATGCGCGTTGTTGTGTCAACAATTTTTCGGGTCTTACGGTTTCCTCACCAGGGAAAAGTTGTTACAGTTGATCAACTTGCCTTCTTTAATTCCGATACTCGCACTGAAAATGTGTCGTTTATAGCTAAAACCACACCGGGTTACGAGAATGTAGGCGTCGGTCTCTTGAAATATTCTTCGTTAATGGGTACTTTTCCCATACCACCACCACCCGATATTCTACGCCCGTCAGTTGCTTCGATTAATATGATCTCCTTCGTGCCTCATGAGATTCCAGTGTCTTTTGACCCTTGGATAGTCCTTGATCTTGGAGGTCATGCCTGTTTCGGCGACGCCATGCCGTTAAGTCCGGTTGAGTCTACTTATCATGCGATTCAATCAGCAACACCTTCTACACCTTCTCTTGAGGAGTTGTCTCCCAATCCTTTCCATGTCATCTTTCCCACTGACGAGATGATCATGTTCGTCATGGTCGATACCCCTTGGGACGATGGACATCATCATTCCATACTGTTTTTGGAACAACACACTCTCGAGAATTACCAACGGATTTCAACTCCGTTGACCGTTGTTGTCATAACGACCGTTCCCGGATCTACACATGATGTGTTTGTAGAAGGGAACCTCAGTAACATTTCTCCCACGATACCCATTTATATTTCTGTCAAACCTGGGATAATTGAAAATGTTCATATTGGAGCTTCGTGTTCTCCAGAGGAAATTGTGACATATACTGCTTTGTTCAAGGAATTTCGTGATATTTTTGCCTGGAGTTACGAAGAGATGTCAGGTATCGACCCGTCTATCGTTGTGCATGATATAAAAACATAACCCAGAGTTAAACCCATATGGCAGCGCCTCCATCCTGTCCATCCACGTAAAGCGGCAGCCATTAAGCTCGAAGTTGAAAAACTTCTCAAAGCCGGTTTTATTTACCCCGTGGCTCTGACAGAATGGGTTTCCAACCCTGTACCGATTGATAAGAAAGGTGGTAGTATACGTGTTTGCATCGATTATCGGGATATCAACAAAGCCTATCCGAAGGACAACTTTTCGACCCCTTTTGTCGATCATATCGTCGATGACTATGCCGGTAGTGAAATTTTTTCCCTCATGGATGGATTTTTCGGCTATAATTAGATTAACATCGCTCCTGAGGACCAACATAAAACTGCTTTTATTTGTCCTTGGGGTACTTTTGCCTATAGGAAACTTCCCTTCGGTCTTAAGAACGCAGGTGCTATGTTCCAACATGCTATGTCTTATGCGTTTCACGATATAAAGCATATCGTTCAACCTTATTTGGACGACTTGCCAGCTCATTCTTTACGCCGAGTCGATCACCCTAATCATCTCCAAGCAATTTTCGTTCGTTGTCGGTTCTATTGAATTTGTCTAAACCCGCATAAATGCGTCTTTTGTGTCGAGTTCGACCGTCTCCTCGGTTTCATTGTTTCACGTCAGGGGATCTGGGTAGATCCTATTAAGGTTGAGGCGATTCTCAATCTTCCTCCTCCTTCTTCACTGCACCAGTTACAAAGTTTGCAGGGGAAAGCAAAATTTCTTCGTCATTTCATCCTGAATTACACTGAGATTACTCGGGGTTTTACACGTCTTCTAAAGAATGGTTCAGATTTTGTCTGGGATAAGGTTGCTAACAATGCTTTCGAAGATTTAAAATTGTCCCTCACGAAATCTCCTCTTCTTTTCCCTCTTGATTATGGTCGGGATTACTTTCTTTATCTAGCCTCTTCCGAGTATACTATCGGCATGGTCCTTGTTCAGGAGGATGATAACCACGATGAACATGTTATCTATTACTTGAGTAGAAGTCTATCATCAACGGAAATCAAGTACCAACATGTTGAGAAACTGGCTTTGGCTGCTGTTCAAGCAGTTCAACGTTTTCGTCATTATATTCTCTCCAGAAAAACTACAGTGATTTCACATTGTAACCCCATGCAACATATATTGACACGTCAATTGTTGGGGGGCAAGTAATCCAAGTGGATTGTCATTCTCCAGGAGTTCGACTTGGAATTCGATCGCGCCACGTTGAAGAAAACCTTGGTTTTTGCTGAGTTAATTTGTGATTTTCCCCACTCTGCCACGGAAAACGTAGCAGTTGATTCGTTACTGGACGAATCACTTTTCCTTATCAGTACCGACGATATTTGGTACAAATATATCATTATATATCTCCAAACTCAAACTTTCCGACCAGCTTTGTCCAGTAATGAACGACGTCGCGTCCGTTATCAAGCACATCATTATATTATCCTCGGCGATACTCTTTACCGTCAAGGTATTGACTCTGTCTTTCGGCGTTGTTTGAATTTTGAAGAAGCTGAGAAAGCGTTGAATGACTGCCATTCAGGAGCATGTGGTGGTCATATGTCTGGGTATGCTACTACCCAGAAAATCTTACGTGCAGGTTACTTTTGGCCTTCCTTATTCACTGACTGCATTACTGCTGTTCAGAAGTGCCATGCCTGCCAGACCTATAATCAGAAGATTCAGTCGCATCCTGCTCCCCTTCATCCTGTAGTCTCAGTAGGTCCTTTTGCAAAATGGGGCATTGATTTCATGACATGTCACCCTCACTCGGCCAGGGGGCATGGTTACATTATTGTAGCTGTTGATTATTTCACAAAGTGGACCGAGGCGATGCCGACATTCGACAATACTGGGAAGACTGCAGCTTTATTTCTTTTCAACCATGTCATCACTCATTTTGGTGTTCCTTAGGCTATCGTTACCGATCACGGTAGTCATTTTAGGAATTATATGATGTCTGAACTTACAGAGAAGTTGGGCCTTCGTCATGACAACTCAACACCTTATTATCCACAGGCTAATGGCYAGGTCGAAGCAATCAATAAAGTTCTTATGATGATGATTCGATGGATGATAGGAATCCATAAAACTAGCTGGCACACAATGTTGTTTTCGGCATTGTGGGCATATCGGACATCTGTTAAGTCTGCCATGGGATTCACGCCTTTTCGATTAGTTTATGGCATGGAAGCCATTCTTCCAATAGAATGTGAAATACCTTCTTTGAAGCTATCTGTAGAGATCTTACCTAACACTTCTGCCGAAGAGGAACGTTTGTTGTATTTGATGCGATTAGACGAGACTCGTCGTGATTCTACTCTTGTAATCGAAGCCCAGAAGAAACGTGTTAAGGGACAGTATGACAAGCATGTCAAACCTTGTGTCTTCTCTGAAGGAGATCTTGTTCTTCTGTATGAACAGGATAAAGATGTCCTAGGAGCCGAGAAATTTGAAACTATGTGGTGTGGTCCCTATATTGTCAGCAAAGTTTTGGAAAAAGGAGCGTATGAACTAGTTGATTATGATGGTGTACCTTTGAGTGAACCCAGGAATGGGTTGTACTTAAAGAAGTACTATGCATGAGTCATTTGTGAACTAGTACTTATATGTTATGTATCATACTGCGTGTGTGAGCTACTTTATTTTTTATTTTTTGACGCTATCTGATCTCTACCCTTACGTGACGTTGTGTTTGATTGCCAGATGTCGGAGTATTCGCTACCTTATATTGGCTTCACTGATGGAGCTAGCTGTAGTACTCGAAACTTAGCTTCTGCTGCATGGGAAATCTATGCCACGACAAACGAACTCATATCTCTACGAGGTATATGTCTTGACCGAGCAACCAACAATATTGCAGAGTATAACGTCGTGGTTGAACTATTGGTTGATGCTATTTCTCTTGGAACTCGTCATTTGGTTGTCCAACTTGACTCGTAACTGGTAGTACTACAGCTCAGTAATGTATATTCTATTCGAAGTCCTACTCTCTTAAGGATATATTTGTGAATTCGCCTCTTGGAGCGATACTTTGATCACATTGAATATCAACACATTCCTAGATGTCTTAATACATTGACAGATGCTTTAGCTAATTATGTATTGGACAGGCATTTAAACAATTTATAAATCAAACACATTTAAATTGTACACAATGTAAAGTAAGCTGGTAGAAGCTGTGTATATATATATAACGATCAGAGTTTGTTTTACAAAATGGTTGTCCGAAGACCAAAATATCAAAAATTGAAGCTCATGGCTTCTACATAAGGACGACATGGATGACATTCATGATAACAGACTAATGTCCTAGAAAATATATGGAGCAAGCGACCCATAGATGCAAAGACTCCCACAGTGTGACGTTGATCGCGTCCGAGAATCTCTTCCAGAGCCATATCTGGAACATCTGCCATAAGGCCCTCTAAATTCTGCTCTACCGTCAAGTAATCCTCGACGTACTGTGGAACTACTACTGTTGCCTCTCCTCGATGCTGAACAGGAGAACTACCAACAGGTCGATATGCTCCAACGTCTGTGTTGTCAACAAGTTTTGGTGTTATTCTTTGGATAAATCTATAAAACAAAAAACATTTAAATATGTTAAAAATACAAAAACATTTAAAAAAATTAAAATTGGTGTACTTCTTACCAAGGTCTCCCCACTGTGCATTCTCAGGTAGTACAAGGTCAGGATCGCCATGAAAATCTAAACCAACGTATGCATAATCTTCTACCATCATCACTTGGCCTTGAAGCCAGTCGAAGAACATATCGTCATACCTAACGATCGGTCCTGCCACATGTCTGGCCATGAGTCGACACCATCGTAACATCCTTGGGTCCCTGGGACTCGGAAAGTACCACTCAGCCTGAAGCCTAAAAAATGGGACCCTCTCACAGAATAAGGACACTAAAAGAGATCCATACCCGAACTGTTTTAGATCTCCACGCCTGCATTTGGTCAGTTGCTTTTTAAGACTGCGTAAAACTACATCAGCCCAGTTGAATAGTCGGGGCTCAGTACACTCGATGGCATACTGAAAATAGATCTGCAGAGCCATATTTGGGGCAGCACTTCCTGCCATCCGAGCGATAGTGAAGAGAATGGTATGGAGAGTTATATCAGTCACTCCCCAAATGGCCACTTTCCCTTTCTGTCATTCAGCCTCAGGCACGCAGTACTGCCTGTAATACTCACTCATTTTTAAACCACCCCTTCGGCTACCGGTCAAAATGACATAGGACCCTCGCCTGGATAGTCCAATCAAGAAATAGATGTCCTCAATGTCGATAGTCAATGTGTGAGCTCCGACATTAAAAACCTGCTGGTTTGGATCCCACATCTGGACTAAGTGTTCCAGCAATCGAACTTGGGCTCTCATGCCCGGGATGTGGAAATATTTCAAGAGACTGCAATCTCTTAAGGCTGCAATGGTCGGAGGGTGATTTTCGGCATTTGTATTATCTTCCTCGTGTTCCCGTTCTCTCCATTCGAGCACCATGATGATGGCTATAAACCTGCATGGGAAACATATGAAGATGGTTAATAATCTTAAACATGGGAAAAATTCTTTCTTTTGGCTAAACGTTGCATAAAATTTTAAACTTTGTGTTGTTCATAGGTGGCCTATGGCACACAGTGCGAACTTCTCGCAGGATTCCTTAGGCCCACCTGCGAGAATGAGGCATTCTCGTAGGCCCCGTATGGGCAGCCTGCGAGAATTCCTCTACACACATAGGGTTTGAAAAATGGACTTAAAACTTGACTTTTAACCAATGGAATCACAAATTTGAACCATGAAAATCTAGAGAATGAAGAACTTACCAATATGATCCAGACGGCTTGTGGAATGATCGCCCGAAGCTCCCAGAAATCAACACTAAAGGTAGAAGGTAAAATGGAGGTTTTTTGAACTAAAATGGTAAAAGGGTAAAATGATATGGTAAAAGGTGTTTTGGATTCATTTTATTTACTTTTTACCATGTTAAAAGTGGATTTTTATGTTTATTCATTATTTAACCCTAAATTACTAATATGGAAATGAGTAAAATGACTTGCAGGTAACAAATATGGATGATTATGGACACAGATTTTACGGTGTGATGTGATTTTGTTTGTTTTCTATGGTTTTGACTTAAAACCTCGAGCGCCTTTTCTCCGTTCTTGTGCTTGTGAAAAACATAAGAACGTGACCGAGCGTTGTTTTATCTCTTTACATGAAAAAAGGAACCCCCCTGGAGTTATCTTTAAGCTCTTTTCAGACTCTCTAAACAGGAAAAGATTGTCGAGCGACCTTGCTATTTTCACGCTCGATAAAGTATTTGAAGTATGCGTCCTTCGAGCGATAATTTAACCCTTTTTCGGTCTCGTTGGGCTATTGTACGAAAAAGGAACTGAGAGAGTTCTCTTTTAAGTGTTTTTCCAAACTCTATAATCTTGAAAAACCTTTGAGTTTACTATCTTTGGACTCGTTAAACAAACATTGACAGACCTGTGATGGGACCGAACCACTCCTTCTTAGGGTTCATTAAAAATAATCCGAGGGACTCGTCCGTAGGATGAGCTTATATCAACAAGCATATGTGATCCTCTTCAAGCTTGCGTAAAAATAAAGAGGTACTTGCCAGAAATGGTGGGGGAAAATTTGGGAAAGGGATATGTTTCATTTTTGTGTTAATTGGCAGTAAGTATCGCTCTTGAACATGACACCCACTATTCATCATCTAAAGCCGGTTTGGGTAATCCATTTGTCTCTCATTCAATTTGATAACAAGGTCTTTCCATGTGTCATATTTGAGTCAATACTGCCGAATCGTTGGTCGTGTCGTTCATATGTTCAAGAGAAGTTCGTCTGAAAACTCTATTTTGAGTCGGCCATCTGCAGTTGTCCATTCTCTTTGTGTCGTCCTTCCCTGTGTCCAAAGTCCAATTGCCATATACTCTGTTTCACTTTTAAAATCTGTTACTCATTTTGTGTCATTGATGGGGGATAAATCAAGGCCCTCCTGTGACGAGTCTTGTTCCGTCGACTTCAGCACATTATCTGGAATTAAGGCTTAGAAATTATTCAGTACCTTGGAGCTTGCATGCCTCAATGGCAAGTTCCTCGCTTTCGAAAGTGGGTTTACATCATTGACTCCTAATCGAAATATTTCGTCGAGTGTTCGATGTCAACTCATTTATTCACAGTCGATGGATTGTACTATAGTACCTTGGGAGTCATTGACATCAATGGTGATTTCCCTCGCACTTTTTAACGGTTACATCAATGACCGGTAATCAAGTGGTTTCTACCATGTTCGACTTCGACACATGTAATCACATGGTTAGATTCGTACTTTGGGCGATGAGATTGAAGACCCTGGATATTGTCTTAAGTGATCCAGTTTGCGATGGAGTATGTATAATTTGTGACACATAGATCCACTGTGTATGTTTCGTGGCTATGTCGTCTTGACTGAAAATTTGTTGCATAGATCCATAGTGTATTCAGGTGGCTATGCTATATTATGACTGCATGGATCCATAGTGTATGATTGGTGGCCATGGCTCTTTGTTTATCATGTCATCAGTCTATGATCTGAGTATGGGAATGCCTACCTCAGGACTTGGTATACATGATATTCTTTCGATGCTTGGATGTTTGTAGGTTTCTGATTAGATGCACTCTTGGTTCTTGACACACACATGCTGCTTACAAAGTCTAACGACTGTCACTGATTCCACTCTCAGACTTTGGGGGGCATTCTGTTATCCACAATTTTGGTTATAGTGATGATGCTATGATAATTTTATGATGATGGAAAATCAAGCTCTTCACTAAGAATACTTTCTTGAGAAAAGTTATATTTGTCTTCTTCCAGAAATCATTCTTTTAAAGGATGTTCGCAGGCTACCTATATATCTGCATGCGAGAATTCCTGATTCTCGTAGGCTGCATTAAGCTGGAGTGTGAAAAGTTCGCACTGTACCTCATTATCAGGGTGCGAACATCATCTAAGGAAGGAAAAAGATGAATTTCTCGAGCCTTCTAGAAGGGAATCTTCGAGAAGAATGAGTTGGCTAACGAATGGTTATCTAAGAGCTGGCATTCCAGATATTTTGGGATCATTTCCTATCCAAGTAACTAAATTATCTTCTCCTATATATTGAGTATATTTCTCATAGAAAGGGTTAAGCAAACAAGGATCAAGCTAGCAAGATATTGATTGGAGATTTATTGGAAGCCTGTGTGAAGGATTGATGCTACAACGGCTAGAGACGACAACAAGGTCATTAAAAGTAGTTGATTTTCTTCATACATGAGCAAGTGTGTGTGTCAGAGCTAGGAACCATCGAAAGGAGACCTACGACATCAAGGCTCAGGTTGTAAGTTTCACTTTCAATTAATGCAATACARTAATATGTCCCTTTCCCATAAAGATGATGTCACTTTATTACATAATTCCTTGATCATATGTATAGACTAGCTATTGAATATATTAATCTGCCTTTACCCCGATTGGTTTGTGTTGTTGTGATTTGAATGGAGCAAGAGCATTGGAGAAAAGCTTGGAACAAAAGAGATCAAAGGAAAACATTCATAAGGTATGCCCATAATCCTTATCTCTTAGTTCATTCAATAGGCTAGATCTAGGGAAAGTGTATTATTATGTCCTGTTTTGTTCTAGATCCAGGTGGATCTAGGGAGATCGGTTCATGTCCGCACTTACAGATTTATCCTGAAACACGCGGTTGTATGCATTGAGGCATCACAAACCCCGTATCCCCAATGGGGTAAGGTTGTGGTCACAGAGTAATGGTCATGTGGACCCGGAGCTGAGCCAGGAGGGCCAGCGCGTGGAGAAAAGGTGCTTCATCGGAGAATCAGGAATCAGAGTTTCGCGAGTCCCATAAACAAGTGCATCAGACATCGCAAAATCACAATACGTGATTTCTCGATAAAGCAGATAGCGTGTGGGCCATCTCGGAGGACAGGTGGCAGGTCAAAGGCCCATCGGAGGACTAGAATATCTAGAATTAGCAAATCAGTATTCCTGTGAACGAAGGATCGGGGAAATCCCCAAAGGAAACCTCAACGCGGAATCTAAACCATCCATTCGGTGGGACACGTGTCAAGAGTACGGAGGAATTTGGGGATCCGGAAATCGCGAATTCAAGAGGCAAAGAAACCGATACATAAGGAATGTCGAAACCCGATTTAAAAAGGGTGCGTAGGTTTAATTCAAATTTTAAGGAGGGATACGATTTTTTCATTATTGGTTCATTATGCCGAGATCTTAAACCCTAGTAGAAGATTTGAAAAGAGTGACATGGAGGCCAATTTCTGATAGTAGGGACATCTACAGGTTGCTAAGGTCATTTTTGCAAGCCGCACGGAAGGTTGAGGAGGGAGGAACCTCGTTGTGGCAGTTGGGTGGCAGATCTACATTGATTGAGAGTTCTCTACAGTGGGTTTAGCAACTAGAAGAGCGGAGGCATCATCACCAGGTTTATTGTCTTGTTTAATATGTGTTTAGGAGATTTTTTGTTTTCAGCTGCCTTGTAGTCAGTAGATCTGTATTTCCTTTAGAGATAATTGCAATTGTTGTCACTGCCACTAGAAAATTGTGTATTAATATGATTTATGGATACAAGTCTTAATAAGATGCCAGAACTGTCTCTTCTGAAAGAAGATGATTCCCAGTGCATAGAACACATGTGAATCTAGGGTTGAAACTGCCTGATCCAGTGTGAAAATTGATGAAATGCGATCAGCAGCGAGTCTGAGGGTTAAAGCCTTCAGTAGAAGCATCCTACCAATAGAAATTGGTGCTATCTTCAGGGGGTTGAAGCTCCCTTCCAGGAAAGGCTGGTAAACGAGAGAAGGTTGGAGCCTTCTGCAGGTAGAAGCCTGCGTACTAGTATGAGTCTGCACTAGTACAATGTTGTAAAACGTTTTCTTAATAATAATTATTGAAGACAGAAACAACGGCAGCGGTGGTTTTCTCTCGATTTGGGTTTCCACCTTAAATCCTGGTGTTCATGTGTCTTACTCATGTGCGTTTGTTTATTTGTTATTTACTGCACTGAATTACTGCTTAATAGACATCTGATGAATGAATAAATTCATAATAAGATCTCTGAATGCACTCTTGTTTTCTTAAGACTATACAATAGCTGGTCTCTATAAAGTAGCCTAAGGTTTTCAGTGAAAGAAAAGAGAAAATCAATTGATTTCTCAAAATACTGATTCACCCCCCCCCTCTCAGTATTTCTCAACAATTGGTATCAGAGCTAGGTCCTTCTGAAAAGGCTTAGCCGCTAGAAGGAAGATCAATCAAAATGAGCAATCAAGA
>JZKD02S1963317.1:102706-151510 GCA_000966675.3 Picea glauca
CAATTCCTTATCTTATTTGGGGTATATTATGATTGCACCAACAAAAGTTTCAAGTGTTATGTTATCCAACTCCTTTGTATCAAAGGTTCTGCCATTATGTATCATGCGAAATTTGTTTTGATTTCAAATGAAATTGCAAGTTTCATTAGATTTAATATTGATGCATTACAATTCTTTCATGTCAAAGCTTCAATTACTTGGTTTTCAATTGCAATGAATTGAAAGGTTATACTTGCCTTTTCTAATGTGCATTGAAGAGACATTTCATTCCAAAATAATTTGCTAACCCTATGAATTACCTTGGTTCAATTAAATTATCTTAGATCAACCAATTTACAACGAATTTTATATTTCTTAGGTCAATACAAAATTCACATCCTCTAACTACAAAATCCATACAAAACAATAATTGTTTTCCAAGCTCATATTTCTTCATTTTGGCTTGCAATTAATTGTGGTTTAATATGGCATTGCCATATTACAATGTAAAATGACAATGCCATATTACAATGTAATATGGTAATACCATATCTCGTGTAATTTTTTTTTATAAACTTAATGCCATCATCGCAATATCGACGATAGTTCGTCGGAAAAAAAATGCATTTTGACCACCGTGGCAATAGCGACGAACTTTTGTAGCAAGTTGCCATAGGTTTTCGTCGCACATATAGCATCTTCGTTGTAACTTTGGTCTTGATGAATCAATGTCGTCGCTATTTCCATGGGTATTCATCGCAAGTTTCCACAGTTTTTCGTCACACATACATCATCTGTGTCGTAATTTTTTGACTTGTCATAAATTTTCATCACAATTGTGAGGAAAGTTCATTGTAATTGCCACGGTTGTTCGTTGTACTTGCGACGAGGTTTCGTCGTAATGGCGATGATGAAAAGGGTTAACTAAACTTGAAGGTGGTGATATGTGGAGAGATAATTCCGTCAATGTTTCCACACACACTTGGATCATCGATAGAGCAACGAAATTATTCTGACGAAAAAAAAAACTCGGTGTTCGTGGAAATTGCAACGGATAAGTGTGGCAATATCAGCAAAAAACCGTCGTAAATTTGGTCATATGTACTAGTGAACCAGTAAATCCCACTGCTCCCTCTGCTCCACTAAAGATCCAAAAATTGACTCGAGCTGAAATGGTTGAACGCCAACTCAAAGGCCTTTGTTATAACTATGATGACAAATATTTCTCGGGCCACAAGTGTAAAGAACAAAAGATTTTTATGGCCATCTCCGAGGAGATTTTTGAAGAAGATGAAGAAACTCCCTCTATGTCTAAATCACCTGAATCTAGTGACATAACCCCTCCCTCAGACCCTCTCGAAGTAGAACCAGTCATTTCCCTCAATGCTCTCACTGGCTTCTCCACTCCCCAAACCCTCAAGCTAATCAGTTACATCAAGCATCGAAAGGTCATCATTCTGGTTGATAGTGGCAACACCCATAATTATATTCATCACTACATTGCCCAAGAAACTCATTGCTACATCCATGCCATCAATAATTTCCAAATCATGATTGCCAATGATGGTTCCATGAAATGTGGAGGGCGTTGTGAAAATGTGCATCTCCAAATTGGTGACTACCACCTGAAATCCCATATGTTTGCTATCAACATGGGAGGTTGTGAAATTGTGTTGGGTGCAGAATGGATAAGGACTTTGGGTCCCATTCTCATGGATTTTAAAGATTTAACCATGCAATTCGACCAAGAGGGCCACCAATATAAGTTCCAAGGCATCACCGCTGGTTCACCTGAGATCATTAGTTCCCATCGCATGGAAAAGCTACTCAAAAAGGGTCATTCTAGTGTTATCACCCAACTCCATGCCATACAAGCAACATATACACCCTCGGTATCGAAAGACCTCCAAGCCATCCTTTCTAAACATCAATTAGTCTTTTCCACTCCCCAAGGCCTCCCTCCTTCCCATGGTGTTCATGATCATTCCATTCCCCTTATACCAGGAAGCCTTCCTCCCAATATCCGTCTGTATCATCACACCTTTTCCCAAAAAAATGAAATTGAGAAAATGGTCCAGGAACTCCTTAATGTAGGCATTATCCACCCTAGTATGATCCCCTATTCATCTCCTATGGTCATGGTCTTGAAGAAATAAGGTTCTTGGTGAATGTGTCTAGAATTTTGTGCCCTCAACAAACTTACCATCAAAGACAAATTCCCCATTCATGTCATTGATGACCTCCTAGATGAATTGAGTGGTGCCCAATTATTCACTAAACTAGATCTTCATTTGGGCTACCACCAGATACGTATGAAAGAGGAAGATATCCCCAAGACTTCCTTTAGAACTCATGAGGGCCACTATGAGTTTTTGGTCATGCCCTTTGGCTTGTGTAATGCCCCCTCCACCTTCCAAAGCCCCATGAATCATGTCTTCCATCCTTTTCTCCGCCATTTTGTCTTAGTTTTCTTTGATGATATCCTCATCTATAGAAAAACCTAGATAGACCATCTTGCTCATGTGGATCGAGTTCTCCATCTACTCTCACATCACCAACTTTTCCTGAAATAGTCTAAATGTGCTTTTGGCACCTCAGAAGTAGAATACTTGGGTCATCTGGTTGGAAAAGATGGCGTCAGAGTGGATCCTAAAAATATTGAAGCTATGCAAGACTGGCCTCACCCAAAGACTCTTAAGAGCTTGTGTGGATTTCTAGGCTTAACAGGGTATTATCGCAAGTTTGTTAAGAATTATGGGAAGATTGTAGCACCTCTCACTGCTCTTCTCAAAAATAACTCTTTCACTTGGACTCCAGCCACTACTCAAGCTTTTCAAAACTTGAAGATGGCCATGTGCACCACTCCAGTCCTCACCCTTCCCGATTTCAAAAAGACCTTTGTGTTGGAATGTGATGCCTCAGGGAAAGGAATTGGTGTTGTCCTTATGCAAGAGGGTCGACCTTTGGCCTTTACTAGCAAGAAACTATCTGAAAGAAATCTAGGAAAATCCATCTATGAAAAGGAAATGTTGGCTATTCTACATGTCGTGGATCTGTGGCTTCCTTATCTATTGGGGAAATGGTTCCAAATTAATACAGACCATCAAAGCCTCAAGTATTTTCTGGAACAACACATTTCCTCCCTAGAACAACAAAAATGGGTAACTAAACTCTTTGGATATGATTATGAGATCATTTATAAGAAAGGCAAAGACAATGTGGTTGTGGATGCACTTTCCCAAAAATATGAAGATGAAGGATCCATTTTTTCTCTTTCATTCATTGTACCAGATTAGCTCCAAGTCGTTCGCTAGGAATGGCTACAAGATCCCAAAAGTTCGTAGTTGATCCAGCAATTACAGTCCAATGCTCCAGCTTCCCCAGGGTACTCTTGGCTCCATGAGAAACTTAGATACAAAGGTCGTTTGTATTTAAGTAAACAATCAAAGCTTAAATCCACAGTACTTTATGAGCTTCATGCTACACCCACAGCAGGGCACTCCGAGTTCACCAAAACCTATGACAGGGTCAAACGTTCCTTTTTCTGGGATGGCATGAAACAAGACATTCATAATTTTGTAGTTGAATGTGACGTGTGTCAATTCAAAAAGGGAGAAACAACCAAATCATCGGGCACACTACAACTGCTCCTAATTCCACTTGCTATTTGGAAGGATATCTCTATGGATTTTATTACCGACTTACCCAAATCGGGAAATAAATCTGTCATCATGGTGGTTGTTGATCGCCTTTCCAAGTATGCTCATTTCTGCGCCCTTCAACACCCATTTACAACATCCATGGTGGCTCAAATCTTCATGGATCAGGTCTTCAAGCTTCATGGAATGCCGCACTCTATTGTTTCTGATCGCGACCCGAATTTCATAAGAAAATTTTGGCAAGAACTATTCAAGTACAAGGAATAGAATTTCATCTTAGCACAACTTATCATCCCCAGATTGATGGCCAAATGAAAGTTGTCAACAAGTGCTTGGAAACATATTTGAACTATTTTTCCTCAGAAAATCAAAATCAGTGGGCTCAATGGTTACCCCTAGTTGAATGGTGGTACAACACTTCATACCATATAGCTACATGCATGACTCCTTTTGAAGCGGTATATGGACAGAAGCCACCTTCAGTTCTCTCATACTTACCGGGTTCCTCGAAGGTCCAGGCGATTGACCTAACACTTACAGCTCGAGAGGCTATTCTCCATACCCTCAAAGAGAATTTGGTCATGGCACAGAATCGCATGAAGCAACAAGCAGATCAAGGTCACTCTGAACGTCAATTTGTAGAAGGGGATCAGGTGTTTCTTCAACTGCAACCTTACAAGAAAACTTCCCTCAAGTCTGAGCACTGTCAGAAGCTAGCACCCAAATTTTATGGTCCTTATACCATGTTCAAGCATGTGGGACAAGTCACCTATCAGTTAGCTTTGCCCAGCCATTCAAAGCTACATCTTGTTTTTCATGTTTCATGCTTAAAGAAGGTGATTGGAGCTAAGTGCCAAATTCAAACCAACCTTCTAGAGTTAGTTGAAGAAGGATCCATTTGGATACAACCAGAATCATTTTTGGACCAGTGTGAGCGTCACCTATGTCAGAGAACCATCAAGGAAGTGCTAGTTCAATGGAAAGATACAACTCCAACAAATGCCACTTGGGAACCAACTAACATTCTGCAGCAATTTCCTCATCTCAAGCCTTGAGGACAAGGTTTTTTTTAAGGGGGTGTACATGTTAGGGTCCTAACCCACACATAGGTAGAACAATATATTCAGATGTAATAAAGGTCAATATTAATAAGGCCTTTCAATGAAATAGAATAAGGCAGATGTAAGAAGACCTAATAGAAGCTTCTGCTTCTAGAAGGATCTTCCTCTAGATGCTTATTTTTAGTATAAATAGGAGTCGAGGGTATGAGAACCCTAGCTTGGATATTATTGTAATAGAGATCTGCTCAACTAAAGGTTTCCCCCTCGAAGAGGCCCGTGAACATTTCTTTCAGATTCAAAGTGTTATTTTTGTTGTTATTCTTATATCATTTCAGTGTTATTGTGGTGAATGTTCTGGTTATATTGTTGTTATTCTACCATTACTAGCATTTTATTTTTGTTCTTCATACATTTTATATCTGTTATATTAAAAAATATCTCCCCAATGTCAAACATTGGTGGGAAACTTACTGGGATCAAAGTTCCACAAAGGATTCTGGAATATATGGGGTCGAGCCCACTTGGGATTTTTTTGTGGATGTAGTAAAGGAACAATATTACCCTGTTGGAAACTATGAGGATCAGTACATGAGATGGACCACACTGCGGAAATAGAGGGGCCAAGCAGTTTCATATTTCACCAATACCTCCCATACCTTGCACACCAAGATGGGTATCAAAGACTCTGAACGACATTTGGTTCTGAAATATCCTGGGGCTCTACATAGATACATCCAAACTGAAATGGATTTTCTATTTATCTCATCACTCGATGCTTCTTATCGATATGATGTTAAAATCGAGAAGAAATTTAAGCACCAGAAAAAATGGGAGTTCAGGTCTGCAAATCTGAAACAACCAAAGTATGACAAATATAACCCTAACAAACAGTCTCCTGAAAACCAGTCCAAGCCACAAGAAAAGAAGGGTCACGAAAAGACAAAGAAGGACACAGAAAAATGGTGTGATTTCCACAAAATCCCCTGGAACAACACCAATGAATTTCGCTCAAAACAGTCATTGGTGGCCGAGATCAAATACAAGGAGTTGAACCCTAAGTCATAATCTGATTCTGAAAATATTGGTAAAGTACAAATCATTGACGTAGACCCCACTGCTATTGTTATGACTGCAACAATTCAACAAGAAGAACCAACAGATCCTGAAGAGGGGGAGCACCTTTTTAATTCACAGATGTGGGTGAAGGGAACGCCACTTCATTTTATTTTTGATAGTAGAAGCTAGAAGAACCTCATCTCAGCAAAGGTCATCAAACAATTGGGATTGTCGAAAACACGACACTCGCAGCCATATAACATCGGGTGGCTTTTCCAAGGACATGATATTTGTGTGAACCAACAGTGTCAATTATCATACAACATCCAACCCTTCAAGGATGAGGTATAATGTGATGTTGCCTCACTGGATGTATGTGATGTTCTCTTGGGCCAACCATATATGTGGAGACGCCATGTTGTTTATGAGTCTCAACCTTGCATTGTCATTGTTTCTCTAGGGGGTCATCTCTATAGAATACCAGAGGTAGTTCTGACTATTTTTCCACCTAAACAGTGTTGCAAGGTAGTATCTCATACTGCAAAATTTAGCTTCTTCACAATCTATTCAAAAGGGGAATAGTAGGACACTACAACCATTATAGTCTCGCCCCAAGCACCTTCTATCCAACAGAATCAAGTCGACAAGGTTGTAGCAAAGTGAAAAGATTCCTTCTACATACCATCCTCTCATGTAGCTTGACTTTTTGAACAACCTCATCCTCAACAGTTACGTGACATACTTCCACAAACTGAGCAGTGTGACGTCTCCAGCAAGGCAAGCAGCTCACCAAGATTCAGATTCAGCAAACGTTGTTTCCTCTCTCCCAGGAACTCAACGTAATGGATACCATTGATTCCTAAGGAATGAGTATTGATATAGGTGGATATCGGTGGCCACCCACCTTTTCCAACTAGATCAAAATAGTTTTCTGACAATTTTGGTAATTTACTATTTTTAGCAGTTTTTAACTTCCGAGACCATTTTGAGGCCCTAAATGACATTTTTGGGAAAATAGGGAGAAATATGGAAGTTCCTTATATATTGTCTCCATAATGAATCTCCTCTAATATACCTTTCCAATAGGATATCATGCGCCTAAAATGAAGATCGTATGCAAAAGTTACAACCACGGGAAGTTGATGTACTAACTTACCCAAGCAGGGCCCACATGAATTTTGGTGCTTCATCTCCTAGGGTTAGGTTTTTAGATGTCTAGGGTTTTGGGAATTCTTGTTTATTGTAAAAATGACTTCAAAGCCTCATTGGAATCATCTTCTTGCGAATGTGAGTAGCCATCACATCTCTTCTTAGAGATAAGTTGCCACCATTCTAGCGAGTCTTTCACTCTGCATTTTTATAGTCTCTGTACATTTATTTCATTAATAGAAGTCATGTATTACTGTATATATGTGTTTATGGTTTCATCTCTGATACATTTCTATTATATTATTGAATATGTGCAATATCTATGTGCATTTATTTATTATATCTCCGCTCTCATTTCATGCCGAAAATAATCTGGATCAGTGGTATCAAAGAAGGTTACTCTTGATCATTTTTTTCAGTGCATGTCCCCGACGAGGTCTGAGTATAAAAAGTTGGGTCTTGAGCTTGTCTCTCTTGAAGACAATCGCTCTCACACGCCCAAGAAACCCTTCATGGTGGAAGAAAAGAAAAACAACGGAGCAAACGATCCTATAAATCGGTTGCTTGAGCAAGCTCTCACGCGGCAAAGGGACAAAATGATGGAGAAATTTTCCCACATCCTTCAATGCCTATTGATAGCAAAAAATGCATCTTCATCAAACAACCACTTTGGAAGCACCTATATTTTCAAGGTAAAAGTTAATTTTGATATTCCCATATTTGAAATTCAGATAGATGTGGATGCCCTAGACAAATGGTTAAATCTGCTAGATGGTTATTTCTCTGTTCACCATTTTTTCGACAGGGAAAATATCACCTTCGGACTCCTTAAATTTATTCCCCATGTCAAACATTGGTAGGAAACTTATTGGGAGAAAATTTCCACAAAGGAGTCTGGAATATATGGGGCCGAGCCCACTTGGGATTTTTTTGTGGATGCAGTAAAGGAACAGTATTACCCTGTTGGAAACTATGAGGACCAATACATGAGATGGACCACATTGTAGCAAGAGAGGGGCCAAGAAGTTTCAGAGTTCACCAATACCTTCCATACCTTTCACACCAAGCTGGGTATCAAAGACTCCAAATGACATTTGGTTCTAAAATACCGTGGGGATCTACACAGATACATCCAAATTGAAATGGATTTTCTAGATATCTCATCACTCGGTGTTGCTTATCGATATGTTGTTAAAATTGATCAGAAATTTAAGCACTCGAACAAGCGGGAGTTCAGTTCTGCAAATCTGCAAAAACCAAAGTATGAAAAAGATGGCCCTAACAAACAATCTCTCGAAAACCAGTCCAAGCCATAGGAAAATAAGGGTCACGGGAAGACAAAGAAGGACACCAAAAAATGGTGCGATTTCCACTAAATCCCCTGGCATAACACCGATGAATGTTTCTCAAAAAATTCATTGGTGGCCGAGATCAAAGACAAGAAGCCAAACCCTGAGTTGGAATATGATAATGAAAATAATGGTAAAGGACAGATCAATGATGCATACCCCATTTCTATTGTCGCGACTGCAACAATTCAACCAAAAGAACTAATAGATCCTGAAGAGGGGGAGCGCCTTTTTCATTCACAAATGTGGGTGAAGGGGACCCTGTTGCATTTTATTGTTGATAGTAGAATCCAGAAGAACCTCATCTTAGCAAAGGTCGTCAAACAATTGGGATTGTCAACAACACCACACCTGCAACCATACAACATCAAGTGGCTTTGTCGAGGACAAGATATTTGTGTCATCCAACAGTGTCGATTGTCATATGACATCCATCCCTTCAAGGATGAGGTATTATGTGATGTTTCCCCACTGGATGTCTATGATTTTCTCTTGGGCTAGCCATATATGTGGAGACGCCATGTTTTTTATGAGTCTTGACCTTGCAGTGTCATTGTTTCTCTAGGGGGTCATCTCTACAGAATACCAGACGTATTTCTGACTATTTTTCCACCTAAACAATGCCACAAGGTAGTATCTCATATTGCAAAATTCAACTTCTTCACAATCTGTACAAAAGGGGAATAGAAGGACACTGCAACCATTACAGCCTCGCCACAAGAACCTTCTATCCAACTGTTGACGGGAGAAATTAACCGCTCGTCAACTGGAGGAGTGGATCTAGTCTGAGGTTGTCTAAATAACCCAAGTCGTTTGGATTAATCTACTCCAACGGGTTTAGCGGCTCCGTTGGTCGATCTAAGTCCTAGGAAAGTGAAAAAACTAAACTAAAGAAACTAACTAAGTGAAAAACAGCTGCTGCAAACTATATACAGTCTAAAATGTATTTACAGTTTTACTAACTAACAGAATAATAGTTCTACCTATTAAATATACAGTGTATCGATATATTTATATTTCTATTATATGTACAGTATTCAAAAAATGCAATTTTTTTATCGAAAACCTGTGAAAATCATATATGAATTGACAGCAAAGCTATTGTTCAGTATTTTTTTATTTTTTATAACTTTTATCAACAGGAAATGAAAGGGCAGTTATCTATCTGAAAAATAAAAAATAACAATCTGTATTGTGTATCTAAACTATAACAAATTCTTATATTAATTAACTAATAGAATGCTACTAGCAAACTAACTTGAAATCGCATATCCATATGTGTCCTATGCGTAGCATCAACGCTTGTTGTTTGATGAGGCCAACCCACACCAAATTTTTCCAATGCTTCTCGTAAACGCGAAGCAGTAACGCTTTGCGTGCTAATGACAAAACAAATAAGATATGTAGCAACAACAATTTATCATTTGACAAACGATCATATTAAGATAAATCTGAGTATGACAATTTGTATGTAACTGTTCATTGGATAGAGAAGATCAACCTTAAAATCATCAAATGTAAACAGATCAATTGCTGTATATAAAATGAGAGGCATAAAATATGGACACTATTTAAATCCCATCACATCAACCTGTAACAAATTATGATATCTAAAGTAGTCAAAAATTTGATTACAAATTGAAATGAACAAAACTTGAACAAAAATATGATATGTTGAAGCTAAAGCTATGAAAAATATCCACTCTCATTCAAGTCTGATAATAAAAAACCATAGTTTATGCTCCCAAGTAGCGATGATCCTTGTTTACAAAAATAATACATATATAAAGGCCACAGGATCAAACATTCCTTGTGGAAATTATCAAAGCTATTGCAAAAATTATGGGAATTACAATCTCCCAAATTCCTATTTCTATCTAAGACTAACAACCTAATCCAAAACTATGTAAAGAAAAACCATGTTGAAAGATGCCACTGTCGATCCAATCTCCTTTAAAATTCGTGTGTACCTGTCAATGCACAAGAATACATAATTTTCAGATTATATTTTAGTTGTAAAATCAAAACAATTCAAGTTTTCAGAACTAGCTACAGAATCTCACGATTATGTAGCTAGTTATTATTATAAATAGAATCGTGTTGTATCAATTCAATCATAATAGAATTAGATGCAATTTGATCAAACAAATATTATATGCTAATTCAAAAAAAAACAAAATCATCCTAAAATTACTTTTGAAAAAGCCATACCTCGGGTTCATGGATTTGATTTGATCAAGTTATTTTTGAATTGACAATGGCAATGGCCGCCTCTACATTTTTGAAAACAACAGAGCCTATGGTCTTCTACCTTTTATCATTAGCTAGCAACCTATATTTTTCTTTGGTTAGCACATTTACTCGGTCCTCCAAGGACTTGATTTGGGATTGGAGCAAAGGGACGTCTGTATAATATCGGTCGAGCCACGACTTGCATTCATTGCACTGTGGTTGATCAGGCCGTGTAATTACAAGTGAGGAGATTCTTAATTGACTATCAGTTCCTCTTTCAATTTTGATCCCAGGGTAGTTAGGGTCATCTTTAAGACATGGCAGGAGGTTCGTCACATAGTCATAGGGCTTGACTGAAAAAAGGTCGTGTGAGTATGGATACTCCTCAGTCAGAAATCGTTCGATTTCAGAATCAGAATCTTCACTCAACAGAATTGGCTGTTGGTCTATTTTTTTTCTTTTGGTTTGTTACGAGCACACCGTGAGACCCAACGCACAGAATTTTTACTTTTGTAATTGATATCATTGTTACCCTTACCCTTTTTCCTTGCAGACCTTTTGACAGGCTTATCGCCATCTTTTAGGCATGAATCAGGTTGGGTCTCAATTCAGGTAGGGTTCGGGTAGGTCGAGGGTTCAAGAGAGGGTAAGAGCATAGGAGGGGGAATGACAGGCCCGAGAAGGGTTTCTATAACAATGGTTTTGTCAACTTGTCCAATTTCAGGCCTGGCAAAACCATTTCTCAACAAGAAAGCATCCCAACAATCGCCATTCACCTTCAACTGATAAATCACAATAATTTTAATTAAACAGTGGTGGAAAAGACTAGAGTCGGCTTTCTCCCTCTTGAAACATTTATCCATTTTATATAAACTCCGAAGGAGGAAATGTGGCATATTTAAGGGAAAATATATGAAACTCATGAGCAGCCATAGGTGGTATAGGAAAACTAGGCCGTATCTACCCTCGCATGTAACAAACTGCTTGATAATAGCCAACAAATCATGCCACCTAGACTCAAGAGTTGTAACTAGCATACCTTTATCGCAACTTTTGATTTTCCTTGAGGTAAACAGCAGTGGCCATGGTACTTCATCAACCTTCGAATTTTTAAACCATCTTTGCCCCTCGGCTGGCAGACTAGTGGCTGAGCTGAGGAAATCCTCGTTTACTTCAAGCTGGACATCCCCAATTTTGGCTTTGCACCCATCGAATGTAAGTGCAAATTGTTGAGCAACTACCAAGTTGAAACCCTCAAACTTCTCAATAAAAACCAACCAACCATTCCTCTCTAGGTCCTCTCGGGATTTATCAAACAAAAAAAAAGTTTGGACACCGTTGGGCTCGATTCGCACTACAGAAGCCATAGATAATAGCACAAAATCAACAGGGTAATCGGTGATAGGGTTTGACACAGTAGACACAGAACCATTTTTCCCGCAGCTTCCCCAAAACAAGCAAAGGCAACCCGAAATGCAAGACAAAGAATTAATGCTTATGCGTGCGAGGGTGGTGGAGTAAATTGGGACCATGCAAAAATATCATGTCGAGATGTACAACCAACGACGCCTATTCAAATCATAACAGTGCATATCCAAAAGGATGTTAATGAACATGTCAAATGAATTATCATATAACCACGATTTGGCCCAAAAATTGATGTATTCAAACAAACCATTGCGTCAAAGCTTTTGTAAACCAACACCATACTAATAATAATCAAAAACATAGATATTTGGTGTTTTGATAATGTGTGACCAATGGTGTGTTTGAATTCAAAGAGTGATGACCAGATAAACAAATAGGTTCATAACAATCCAAAAGATCATTTTAATGAAATCAACATGAATTCCAATTGTGGGTTTTCACGCTTGCAGTCGTGAAAATGAAAACGAAAAGCAGGTATGCGAAAGTGAAAGATAATGGTGTCATTTTAAAAAGTTGCAATGAGTATTGAGGGTTCAAAACCCTTGTGTAGGCATCTTGTAAGGAAAAATATAGGAATTAATATGGCTGCCAACAATGGCGACACACTGGTAGAAGCAGTTATCTCTACCAAACGAACAAGTCCAGATTAGGATAATGAGAAAAACTCCAACTAGAAACAACCAGAAAATTGTTTAAACATCATCATCAATCATAAAAAATTCCAGCTTGTTATTTTAAAAGATGAAGATTGATAACAATCTTAACAAAAGCAAGTCACGATATTAAGGTTAAAATCTCCAATACTGTTGACAAAGCCATTGCTGCCAGCAGGCGTCCATAGCCTCGATAGGGTTGCCAATTAACCCACTCCAATATCTATATCCTGCCAGGAAGTTCCAGATCAGAACGAAGGACATTTAAGGTCAAGAGATTCGATATCTGAAAAATTTCATATACCCGACATTGCTTTGCTGCCAGTGGGCCTGTTCAGTACCCCAGTGAAGTTATCTTGGCATCATGCATGCATTTACCCGCTTCCAGCGGACCTGTTCAATATCTCGACGGGTTTACAAGCACTTCGCACAGCTCTTTAATGATTTATTTGGTTTTTAAAGATATATAATTGAGCGGGGTGACGCTGAAAATTATGATATTTTGGACATATTTTAATAAATTACAGACCTTGAGAAAAAAAATGTAAATTGTCCTTCATTAAAATCTAGAGATAGTTTGTTAATAAACCAACCTTTGAAGGCGGGGAGACATCTTCTGAGTTGTTCTCTTAAGGAACAGGGACAACGTAAGAAGAAATGGATGATCATAAAAAGCTTCAATTACAGATTGAAATCAAAAAACGTCTTTCAGGAAACAAGCTTTGTTCAACATGGCTGTAAACTTCAGAGGCATATGATAATTGATGTTTGAACAAACTTTCAGCAGTCATTTCAGAGGAAATTTTTTTATGTTATCTTAATATGAACAATTCATGATACAGGTATATGTATCTCAAAATTAAAAATTGGTGAGCATAAGAGAGAAATCAAAACCAAACAACAAAGAAAAATAAAAAGAAAACAAAGGAAAAAGTATTTACACATTGTACACAGGGTAGTCATCAAATGAAATACCTTTTAGAGCTTGGACATTCACTGGATAGGTGTCTGGATGTCCCTCTAGACTCTGTAATCTGAAAGAGATGGGACCCAATTTCTCAGCAATCAAAAATGGTCCTGGCCATAAGTTTTGAAACTTCGTATGCTCTCCCTTTCCCTCATGTGGTTTGTCCCATTTTAGGACAAGGTCACCTACTTCAAAGTTTCTGTCAGAGGAAGAGTTGGAATCAAACCAGCTTTTAACCACAAGTTGATGTTGATCTAACTTCCATTTTTCTTGAGCCCTTACTTCTTCTAGTTTTAATAATGTGTTAATTCGATTCTCCAAAGGGGGGCAATCCTCTTCCTTTATTTTTTGTGATAGCTACAGTGAGGGAAGAAGAATATGTGGTGGCAGAATTGCTTCTCTGCCATAGATGAGAAAGAAGGGAGAGTTACCCACAACAGTTTTCGGGGTCACTCTATTAGCCCAGATTGCGTTTAACAGTGCATTATGCCAATTTTTGTGATTTTCAGATATCGTTCTCTTGATGATTTTAATCAGATTCTTATTAGTTGATTCTGCCAATCCATTGCCTTAAGGGTAATAGTTGGCAAAATATTTTAATTTAATTCTTTTTTCTAGAGCGAACTCACTCATATCAAAAGACGAAAAATAGGAAGCATTATCGAATACTAAACAGTCAGGGATACCAAAACGAGTAATAATATTTGAATTTAAAAAGGAAATTACCTGATTGGTATTCACAGCTTTTAATGGGATAGCCTCAGACCACCTGGTGAAGTAATTTGTGGTTGTAATGATAAACTTATGTTTTTGTGAGGATGGCAGATTGATTGGGCCAATAATATCAAGACCCCACTGCTGAAAAGGGGAATCTACTAAAACAGGCTGCAAAGGGAAGGATGGTTTTTGTATTCGTCCTGACGCTTTTTGACAAATAACACACTTGCAACACAAGGCATGAGCATCTTTAAAAAGTGTAGGCCAGTAATAACCTGCTCTTAATACTTTATGGGCAGTGGTATCTCCACCAAAATTCCCACCAGCTTCTCCTGCGTGCAACTCTAATAAGACCTTTTATGCTTCATCTTTCTCAAGACAGCGCATTAGTACCCCATCAAAATTTTGACGAAACAGAATACCATTAATTAACTAAAAGGAGGCATATTTCAATCTTAACTCTCTTATTTTAGTGGGATCCAGGTGATGGGGGGCTGACCCATGTTCAAGACATAATTGTATATCATCATACCAGGGGCTAACAAGGTTTTGTGCACAACAGATTAAATTTTGGTTGTGTTGTCATGGGTTTGACACATCGTTTTCTTCTTGTTGTCCTGCTGCTGAGTCAGTGAATAACTTGCATAGCCCCTGGCCTCTCACTATTTGTGCTATGGTGGTTTATATGTCATACTCTTGTAAGGAGGTGACCCAGTTCACCCTCTTCTCGCCTAGTTCTTTCTGTACTAACAGATTTCTGACGGCTGAGTAAGGGACGATAATTTTCGTCCTAGATTTCAAAAGATAAGATCGGAAGTGATTTACTGCTTTAAAAACAGCATAGGATTGTTGATCTACTGTTGGGTAATTGAGTTATGCACCTTTGAAAGCTGAGCTCATAAAGGAAATTGGGACTTCATTGTTTTCAACATTCTTTTGAGTTAGGACAACAGCGTAGGAGCGGTCAGAAGCAAATGTGTAGAGAGTGAAATCTTGCAAAAAGTTGGGGCTCATCAGAGAAGGAGTGTCTATTATGGCCTTTTTTATTGAATTAAACACTTGGTTTTCTAAGGGTCCCCAATGATATTGTACGTCATTTTTTATTAAGTTCTGTAAAGGTCTCACCATTTCTGAAAACCTGGGGATGAATCTCCTGACAAAGTTGATTTGGCCTAAGAAAGACCGCATAGACTTTTTTGACGAGCGAGGGGGGAGTTTCAAGATGAATTGAGTCCTTTCAGGGTTGATAATCATCCCTTCGCTTGATACAATAAATACTAAGAGCTTACATTGTTCTACTGCGAAGATAGATTTTTTAGGATTCAAGGAAATGTCGTACTTACGACATCGTTGTAGAACGAATCTCAAATGAGCTAGATGATCAGTTTTTTTTTTCGAGAATACAATAACATCATCTAGGTAAACTATGACAGATTGATTGATTAAGCCTCGGAAAGCGATGTCCATCTCTCTCTGGAAAGTGGCACTGACATTAATGAGTCCAAAGGGCATTCTCCTATAAGCGTAGGTGCCCCATGGAGTGCAAAAGGTAGTCTTAAGTTGGTCTGGGGGAGACATCAGGATTTGGTTATACCCTAAAAAATCATCCAATAAGGATAATCTTTCAGAACCAGACACCTGTTGAAGGATCTGTTCCATGGGTGGGACAGGGTAGTTGTCTTTATCAGACGCTCGATTAAGGTTTTGGAAATCGACACATAGTTGGATTTCACCACTCTTCTTCCAGACAGGGACAAGATTAGAGACACAATGTGTGTGCCTAACTGGGAATATTATCTTAGCATTCAAGATTTTATTTAATTCTTTTTTGACAGTCGGTTCGAGTTTTAGGTGCATTTTTCTTAACTTTTGTTGGAACGACAAGGTTTGGGGTTTCATAAGAATGGCGTGTTGTATGATGCTAGGATCAAAGGTTTTTAGGTCATCATACATCCAAGAAAAAACATATTTGAATTCCTTAAACAATTTAATAAACATTTCTTTCTCTTTTTCAGAACACCCCACCCCTAAATTTATGCACTGTGGATTGTCTTTAGTTCCCAAGTTTACTTTTTCATATGTTAAAGATGAACTATTTGTTTTACAGTTTACTGATTGTTTGAATTTGTATTGAACATCATAAAAAAATTCTAATCTAACTACAGATATAGGGATAGAATTTACCATGGCCGATGAAGATTCAGGAGTTCTCGGATCCGGTATTACCATGAAGTCACGAAGATTCTCGTCATGAGTACATTCGTCGATCACTGCGCCTTGGAAAGTTTCTTCCATATGTAGGAAACTAATAATTTGTTGATCATCATCGAAGACTCTCCAATTCATGATGTTATCAGGGACGGATGGCCTGAACAATAGTTTGATGGAGAATGCGTTTGGAGACAAGCCTTCTGCAGGAAAGAGTTTCGAAGCTACATTAGCTAACAAGTCAGCTTCTGAATTATTCAATCTAGGAATAGAATTTATATTGAAAGAGGAAAAATTGTTCATCAAATTCCATACCTCAGATTGGTATCTTTTAAGATGCGGAGATAAACAGTGGATAGAATTTTTTACCTGTCTAACCACGATTTCCGAATCGCCAAAGACAGTCAAATTTTGAACGTTCATATCTAATGCTTTCCTGAGAGCTTGCAACAAAGCCTCATATTTTTTTGTGTTGTTTGTACATTCAAACTCTAATATGCAAGAAATCAAGGTTTTGTTACCTACTGGATCAATAATCACTTAGCCCGCACCAGCTCCTTCTTTGGATTTTGATCCATCAAAGTAGAGAGACCATATTTGATTTTTGTCGGGTGCATGAGACCATTGGGTAGAAACTGCTAGCTGCATATATGCCACAATTTTGGACTGTTGCTCTGGGTTAGTGATAGTTGAAGTCTCAGCCATGAAATTGCCGAAAAAGGTATCCATCCTTTGTATTTCGGGTGAATCAGCAGACGGTGTAAATGGCTCATTGGGATCATTCAAATCTGTCACTGTGAACTTTAGGTAACGTTCACGGTTTACCTTGATTTTGTTGGGCTTTCCATTCTCGGGCAGCCACAAGTGAGACCAATCTGTCACGAAATAGCCGTGTATATGTTCTGACCAGTCTCTGCTTAAAAACAAACCATAAACTTCTGAAATATCTATAGAAATAATATCAATTACTTGATGAACTTTGGGGTTAGACGATAACCTTATAAGCACATTCCTTAATTCGCCTATAACTTTAACACTAGTTTGATCAAGTTGGATGATTTTTAAGGTGGATGGTTCAACTTCAGCATTAATCTTCTGACATACAGACCATGCCATTACATTGGAAGATGCTTCTGAGTCTACCATACAATTGTGCACGTTCCTATTAAAGATTTCAAAAGTTAACAAAAATGGAGGGACGTTTATGCGAGTACTAATGGCGGAAGCTTGTTGCTTTTTACTTGAAGACTCTAAAACTAATTTATCTACATTTGTTACATTATTTACATGAAGGTCTCTCTTCTCATGAGGATCAGAATTATTCTTAGTGGAGGCCTTCTGAGGAACTTTTGGGTTATTCTGAAAAACTTTGTTACTGCTTGGATTACCGTTTTTTCTATTCTCTGCGATATTCTGTAACATTTTTTGTAGAAGAAACATAAATTTTAATAATTCATAAACAGAAATGTTAGCCCTTAACTTTTTTAGATCTTCAACTAAATCATAATCTAAGCTTGGGTTTACATAATTCTGTTTAGTCTCATTTATTTTAGATTGTTTTGGGGGCAAATTCGTAGTGTTTTCAGAAGAAGGCTTGTTTGTTGTCTTACTCCTAGTATTGTAGGGATGTACTGTCTCGAAATTTTCTTGAAAAATGCTATCCGATAAGTGTCCAAAAATGTTCGGAGAAGATTCATCTTCTTCAACTGTCTCTTGTTCAACTACTTCCTCAGGGATCTTAGGGGGGATCAAGTTATCCTGGGCTTCTAGAATGGTTTGAATAGTGAATTGCAGGCTTTCTAGGTTTAAGCCTTCGATATTTGAATTAGGTTGGTTGGTGGGAAAAGGCTTCCTAAATGGGGGTTTGTAAGGCCCTTTGCTCGAAGAAGCTTCTTCGACCGTCCTTTTCAAATCTATAACTTGATTTGACAGTTTTTGAACGAATTTTTGTAATTTTTCTAAATTTGAGCTTTCAGGTTGCGCTTTGTTTTGGGCAGGTCTAGGGAGGATTTCGATTTTATTTTTGGAAGATGAACTAGTCTCTATTTCGTTGCTAGTAGTGTTTTTTAAGTTGAGGATGTCTTTCTCAATTTGACTGGCTTCTTCGAAGGCCTCTAACAACGTGGTTTTCTTAGATATCTTTACCCAAATGGATATACTTTGATGTAAGGATTTCATATAATACGCTATGATAACATTCTCAGCAGGCATCGAATCCACAGGGATTCAGTTCTTTAGTGTTCAGAATATTTGGTTAAAGTCTTTGATTTTCTCTTTGGGGTTCATTCTTAAACTAGAAATCTCCATGACTAGAACTTCTGGATCTTTTTGTCTCCAAACTTCTCAAGAAAACATGATTCAAACTTCTCCCATGACATGATGGTATAGGGTTGTTGGGAAAAGTACAAGGTAGAGGCATTTCCCTCAAAAGTATAGGGGAACAATCTACAGAATACATCTTTGTGCTCGACATTATGGAGTCTAATGGCTAACATAAAAAAATTTAATATAGTCTTCGGTGATCTGTTTAGAGTCCGGGTCAAACTTGGGGAGCCACTTCTCTGGATGTTTGGGCAAGGGATGTTGAGGCCTGGGTATGGCTACTACATATTGGTCGAGCCAAGGTCTAGAAGGATTTTTCTGGTTGGCCATTGGTGTGGACGGTGTCGAAGGCTGGGATGAGGAACTGCCTTCGTCAGAGGATTCTTCTCCAGAAGAAGAAGGGGATGAAGGAGGTGGTGAGGGTGGTATTCCAGATCCTCCTGCTGCAGAAGTGAGGGTTGGATCTGTAGGGTTTAAAGTGAGGTTAGTGCCTCTGATTTGTTCTCTGATATCAGAGAAATCTAGTGGTTGGTCCAAAGGTCGGTTTGGTTGCCTTAAACGGGTGAAGGCACTATGTGTTCTTATGAGAGATTGGCGAACAATCTCTTGTACATCACCACCTGTAGGATTTGGAGTTACTGGTTCAATTATGATCCGTAGATCGTCGTTTGATGTGGTTTTTGTTTGAGGGATGATGTTGTTGTTTGAATGACTTCTTGTCACTATAGGTGAGCGGTTGGGTGGTGGAGGAGTCTTACGACCACCTCATGCCATTAATAATTTTCAGGCCCTCCTTCTAGCGCCATTTGTTGACGGGCGAAATTGATCGCTCGTCAACTGGAGGAGTGGATCTAGTCTGAGGTTGTCTAAATAACCCAAGTCGTTTGGATTAATCTACTCTGATGGGTTTAGCGGCTCCGTTGGCCGATCTAAGTCCTAGGAAAGTGAAAAACTAAACTAACGAAACTAACTAAGTGAAAAATAGTTGTTGCAAACTATATACAGTCTAAAATGTATTTACAGTTTTACTAACTAACAGAATAATAGTTCTACCTATTAAATATACAGTGTATCGATATATTTAAATTTCTATTATATGTACAGTATTCACAAAATGCAAATTTTTTTATCGAAAACCAACGAAAAATCATATATGAATTGACAGCAAAGCTATTGTTCAGTATTTTTTATTTTTTATAAATTTTATCAACAGGAAATGAAAGGGAAATTATCTATCTGAAAAATAGAAAATAACAATTTGTACTGTGTATCTAAACTACAACAAATTCTTATATTAATTAACTAATAGAATGCTACTAGAAAACTAACCTGAAATCGCATATCCATATGTGTCATGTGCGTAGCATCAACGTTTGTTGTTTGATGAGGCCAACCTACACCAAATTTTTCCAATGCTTCTCGTAAACGTGAAGCAGTAACGCTTTGCGTGCTAATGACAAAACAAATAAGATATGTAGCAACAACAATTTATCATTTGACAAACGATCATATTAAGATAAATTTGAGTATGACAATTTGTATGTAACTATTCATTGGATAGAGAAGATCAACCTTCAAATCATCAAATGTAAACAGATCAATTGTTGTATATAAAATGAGAGGCATAAAATATGGACACTATTTAAATCCAATCACATCAACCTGTAACAAATTATGATATCTAAAGTAGTCAAAAATTTGATTACAAATTGAAATGAACAAAACTTGAACAAAAATATGATATGTTGAAGCTAAAGCTATGCAAAATATCCACTCTCATTCAAGTCTGATAATAAAAAACCATAGTTTCTGCTCCCAAGCAGCAATGATCCTTGTTTAAATAAATAATACATATATAAAGGCCACAGGATCAAACATTCCTTGTGGAAATTATCAAAGTTGTTGCAAAAATTATGGGAATTACAATCTCCCAAATTCCTATTTCTATCTAAGACTAACAACCTAATCCAAAACTATGTGAAGAAAAACCATGTTGAAAGATTCCACTGTCGATCCAATATCCTTTAAAATTTGTGTGTACCTGTCAATGCACAAGAATACATGATTTTTAGATTATATTTTAGTTGAAAATTCAAAACAATTCAAGTTTTCAGAACTAGCTACAGAATCGTGAGATTCTGTAGCTAGTTATTATTATAAACAGAATCGTGTTGTATCAATTCAATCATAACATAATTAGATGCAATTTGATCAAACGAATCTTATATGCTAATTCAAAACGAAACAAAATCATCCTAAAATTACTTTTGAAAAAACCATACCTCGGGTTCAGGGATTTGATTTGATCAAGCTATTTTTGAATTGACAATGGCAGTGGCCGCCTCTACATTTTTTAAAACAACAGAGCCTGTGGTCTTCTATGTTTTATCATTAGCTAGCAACCTGTCATTTTCTTTGGTTAGCACATTTACTCGATCCTCCAAGGACTTGATTTTGGATTGGAGCAAAGGGACGTCTGTATAATATCGGTCGAGCCATGACTTGCATTCATTGCACTGTGGTTGATCAGGCCGTGTAATTACAGGTGAGGAGCTTCTTAATTGACTATCAGTTCCTCTGTCGAGTTTGATCCCAGGGTAGTTAGGTTTGTCTTTAATACATGGCGGGAGGTTCTTCACATAGTCATAGGGCTTGACTGAACAAAGTCCGTGTGAGTATGGATACTCCTCGGTCAGAAACTGTTCGATTTCGAAATCAGAATCTTCACTCAATAGAATTGGCTGTTGGTCTGTGTTTTCTTTTGGTTTGTTACGAGAACACCATGAGACCCAACGCGCAGCCTTTTTACTTTTGTAATTGATATAATTGTTACCCTTACCCTTTTTCCTTGTAGACCTTTTGACAGGATTATCACCATCTTTTAGGCATGAATCAGGCCGGGTGTCAGTTCGGGTAGGGTTCGGGTAGGTCGAGGGTTCAAGAGAGGGTAAGAGCGTAGGAGGGGGAATGACAGGCCTGAAAAGGGTTTCTGTAACAACGGTTTTGTCAACTTGTCCAATTTCAGGCCTGGCAAAACCATTTCTCAACAAGAAAGCGTCCCAACAATCGCCATTCACCTTCAACTGATAAATCACAATAATTTTAATTAAACAGTGGTGGAAGAGGCTGGAGTCGGCTTTCTCCCTCTTGAAATGTTTAGCCATTTTATATAAACTCTGAAGGAGGAAATGTGGCATATTTAAGGGAAAATCTATGAAACTCATGAGCAGTCGTAGGTGGTATAGGAAAACTAGGCCGTATCTACCCTCTCATGTAACAAACTGCTGATAATAGCCAACAAATCATGCCACCTAGACTTAAGAGCTGTAATTGACATACCTTTATCGCAACTGTTGATTTTCCTTGAGGTAAACAGTAGTGGCCATGGTACTTCATCAACCTTCGAATTTTTAAACCATCTTTGCCCCTCGGCTGTCAAACCAGTGGCTGAGCTGAGGAAATCCTCGTTTACTTTGAGCTGGACATCCCCAATTTTGGCTTTGCACCCATCGAATTTAAGTGCAAATTGTTGAGTGACTACCAGGTTTAAACCCTCGAACTTCTTAATAAAAACCAACCAACCATTCATCTCTAGGTCCTCTCGGGCGTTATCAAACAAAAACAAAGTTTGGACACCATTGGGCTCGATTCGCACTACAGGATCCATAGCTAATAGCACAAAATCAACAGGGTAATCGGTGATAGGGTTTGACACAGTAGACATAGAACCATTTTTCCCACAGCATACCCAAAACAAGCAAAGGCAACCCGAAATGCAAGACAGAGTGTTAATGCTTATGCATGCGAGGGTGGTGCAGTAAATTGGGACCATGAAAAAATATCATGTCGGGCTGTACAACCAATGACGCCTATTCAAATCATAATAGTGCATATCCAAAAGGATTTTAATGAGCATGTCAAATGAATTATCATATAACCACGATTTGGCCCAAAAATTGATGTATTCAAACAAACCATTGCGTCAAAGCTTTTGTAAACCAACACCATACTAATAATAATCAAAAGCATACATATTTGGTGTTTTGATAATGTGTGACTAGTGGTGTGTTTGAATTCAAAGAGTGATGACCACATAAACAAATAGGTTCATAACAATCCAAAATATCATTTTAATGCAATCAACATGAATTCCAACTGTGTGTTTTCACGCTTGCAGTTGTGAAAATGAAAACGAAAAGTAGGTATGCGAAAGCGAAAGATAATGGTGTCATTTTAAAAATTTGCGATGAGTATTGAGGGTTCAAAACCCTTGTGTAGGAAGCTTGTAAGGAAAAAGATAGGAATTAATATGGCTGCCAACACCAACAGAAGTAGGTCGACAAGGTTGAAACAAAGTACAAAGATTCCTTCTACACACCATCCTCTCATGTAGCTCAAATTTTTGAACAAACTCAACCTCAACAGGTTCATGACAGACTTCCACAAACTGAGCAGCACGACGTCTCCAGCAAGGCAAGTAGCTCACCAAGATTCAGATTCAACAAATGTTTTTTCCTCTCCCACGGGCACTCAACGCAATGGAGACCATTTCTTCCTAATGAGGTAGGATTTATATAGGTGGATATCGGTGGCCACCCACCTTTTCCAAATAGCTCAAAATAGTTTTCTTTCAATTTTGGTAATTTTATTATTTTTAGCAGTTTTTAACTTTTGGGGCCATATTGAGGCCCTAAATGACATTTTTGGGAAATTGGGGAGAAATATGGTAGTTTTGTATATATTTCCTCCAAAATTAATCTCCTCAATGATACCTTTCCAATGAGCTATCGTGTGCCTAAAACGGAGATCGTATGCATAAGTTACAACCCCAGGAAGTTGATGTACTAACTTACCCAAATGAGACCCACATGACTTTTGGCACTTCATCTCCTAGGTTTTTGGATACCTAGGGTTTTTGAAATTATTTTTTATTGTAAAAATACCTTCAGAGCCTCATTGTAATCATCTTCTTGTGAATGATAGTAGCCATCACATCTCTTCTCAGAGATAAGTTGCCACCATTCTAGCGAGTCTTTCACTCTGTATTTTTACAGTCTTTGTACATTTCTTTCATTAATAGAAATCGTTTATTACTGTATATCTGTGTTATGGGTGCATATCTGATACAATTTTGTTATATTATTGAATATCTATGATATCTCTGTGCATTTCGTTATTATATTTCCACTCTCATTTTGTGTCGAAAATAATTTGTATCAGTCGGGTTCTCGAGGAGGGAGCTGTACTCCTCCTGCATGGTAGATTCCCAAAAGGGATTTCCAGAAGCCTCACCATAATAATATGGATATAAAGATTGAACCAAAAAAATATGTTGGAGGAAAATGCTTCAGTGGTAGTGAGTGCAATAGGATGTTCCTTTAAATCAAATCAAGTCCTCCTAGTATCATTAGGATCACCAACAAGATCCCCTGCATCCTGGAGAGTAGTATGTGCCCACTTGGGCCTCTGCCCTGTCTTTGCATATGCATATGGATGCTCTGACTTTGCATCTAACTATACTGACTCTGTATCTAAATCATCTGAGTCCTCTGAATAAGAAATCTCATCTAAAGAAGAGTCGGCATGTGCATGCTCATCATCTCAGATAGGTGGAAGAATGAAGGTGTCTGCATGTGGTTGCTAAGGTACATGCAAGACACTTTCCTTGAATTGGACACTTCTCTCAATGATGATCCAGTCTGAGAAAAGATCAATAAATATATATCCCTTCACACCTTTGTGGTATCCAACAAATATACACTTTGTTCTCTATGGATCAAGTGTCTTCCTCTTTTCAGATTGAATTTGGGTCCATGCACGTGAACTGAAAATATGAAAGTGGGTCACTTCCGGTTTGAGGTCGCTCCAAGCCTCGTAGAGGGTCTTATCCTTGAAATATTTGTGGGGAGATCTACCTTTAAATATTTGTGGGGAGATCTATTTTTTATTTAGGTTGCACAATTAAGTGTTTCAGCCCATAGTCTCTATGGTAGTGACTTTTCATGTAGCATGCAAGATGCCATCTCTTTTAGAGATATGTTTTTCCGCTCAGCAACTTCATTTTGCTGCAGAGTATAGGGAACTGTGTGCTGCAACTGAATCCCTACCTCATGAAAAATATTTAGGATCTCATGATTGACATACTCTCTCCCATTATCAGTTCACAAGACTTTGATTTTATTTCCTGATTGTGTCTCAACCGGGGCTTTGAAATATTTGAGGTGTTGAAAGACCTCAGATTCTTTTCTGAGAAAGTAAATCCATGTGAAATGTGAGAAATCATCAACAAAAATGAAAACAAACCTCACTTTGTTTATTGATGTATGTGGAAAAGGACCCATGAGGTCACTATGGATCAGATCTAAAGGAGAGGAAGCTCTCTGAGTCTTTCCTTTGTCGAATTTCTCTTGAGGGTGTTTTCCAAGAACACATCCCTCATAGATTCTTTTGGAGAAATGGATGTTTGGTAGACCATCAAACAATATTTGCTTGCTAATTTGTTGCATATATATGAAATTCAAATGCCCGAACCTTTGTGTCATATCTTACTACTTTCATCAGCATGGGTAAGTAGTAAAGCTGAATTTGGTTCAATAAATTCAGAAAATATATACAATCTAGATTGATGATTTACCTCACTAATAGAAAACCTGGAATTTGATTTGAATGTCATATATTTCCATTGAATTTGGTGTGAATGTGAATTTATTTCTGGTGCCATAATTCTTCATTGATACACAGAGAGAAGATTGACGGAAAGTTTGGGAACATGTAACACATTCTCAAAGCTTTCATTGGTGAGTTCAATCCTTCCTTTGTCGGTGACCTCGACTGGAGAGTTGTCCCCCATCATAATAGGAGGACCTTTTCATGCATCCAATGAATAATAGACTATGTTTTTGGCATCCATGTGATGTTATGCTCTTGAATCTACGATCCAAGCATCGGGAGAGGAGTTGATGGCAATCAAGGCATGGCTAGAATTGCCTTTCTTGGGATTCTGATATTCTGGCTTCTTCTTCTTGACACCCTTGGAGATGTAATCTCCAGGGTTGTTTTGATAAAGTATTTGAGTCATTGTATATATTTTTTTCTGCATGCATTCATATTCTGGATGGAATCCTTTATGGAAATATGTGCATTTCTCCCCTTTTCTTCCCTTTCCACCTTTGGATCCAGAGGCATTGGTGAAGGGTTTTGAGTACCCTTCCTTCTTCGGATTTGCATGAGATTTCCTTTTGTCTTTATATTTATATTTCTGATATTGATGGATCCCATATTGTACAGTAAGTGCATGTGCCTTTGGGCCTTTGATTTTTCACATGTTGATGGGCTTGGTTTGCTCTTGTGTTAGGGATTTGATAATTTCCTCAAGAGAAGGCATATTCCAAGTGGCTCCAGAGGAAAATTTTACTTAATGGAATGTGGATAATAACACTGATAATTTAGGACCAAGTTTGGAGAGAATGGTGAGAACCATTTGTTTCTCCTCCTTAGATTTATCAACCCCTCAAGCTTTGAGTTGTGATAGTAAATACTTGAATTTTGTACAGAAATATTGGAGATTGCCGAAGATTTTTAGATCCAATGTGAGAAATTCTACCTCGTGAATGTGTCCCCTTATCTCATCCTGTTTTGAAAATATCCCTTCCAAGGCAGTCAAGGATTCATTGGGGGTTTTACAAGAATATATGTGAAAAAGGAGATCGGGAGAGATGAGACTACAAATTGTTTTGAATGATTCATTCATTCGATTTAGATACTTGGATTTTTCTATGGCTGATGTCGGTTATGTGTATATATTCAAGTTTAACCTGTAAAATACTCTTGTTCATATATGTATGATTATTATATCCTTCCATGCAAAGTAATTGTAAGGTGTAAGAATGAATTATTTTGGGAATTCCATTTTTCTATTGTCTTTAATCTTTGGTACCTGCAAAAACATTGGTGTAGATTTTTCTTAGTAGTCTGTTGGCTCTAATACCATGTAAATGTGTTGAACCTACACATAATATATATATCTATAAAATACCACACACATTTGCAGAGAGAAACTGAGAAAGAATAAGCAAGAGAGAAAGAATGGAAGAATTTTCATTAACCGTAATGAATAATGAATAATTTACACATGATATACTCTTTATAACTCAACCAATGCGCAGTGGAGGTAAAGAAAATGTGTCATAGTGGTGTTCTAGAGTGATCTTGTCACACACCAGCAGTTACGAGAGTAAAATTCCACCTATTCTAGTCTCTCAGGCAGTTACAGGAGTGAACTTCCACCTAGCTGAGTTAACTAGTCTACCAGTCTTCAGTTAACTGAATGAAACAAAGTGAAGTGAGGAGGAGATCAGTGAATCATGGGTAATGTGCCAGTATGGTGATGATACCAAGGCTAATGTGAAATAGCTGGTGATGATCCCAATGTTTCATGGTGACAAAACCAATGCAACATCTAGACTCCACTCAACCAGTCAAACTAAAGTGAAAATTGAAGAGAATATTCTCCCTAGAGGAATATTCTTCCTAAAATATAGGAGACTGGATAATGACTAATAAACAAGAAAAAACCTTAGGAAAAATAAATCCTATGTGTGTGTGAAGTAACACGAACATTGTCATTTCGCAACTGTGCACTGGTTTATTGTTGTTTTATTTGTATGCATCGCAGTCTGTCTCATTTTTGTCTCATATCCTATTTTGGCGTAGTGTTATGTTGATGTGTGATGACTATTCATTTTTCACACATTCTTATTCCTTAGTATTTGAACGCTCTTTTTTTTCATTCTAAACATTCATAGATGCTACATATACTTGATGTCATAAAGTAGTACCAAATATCCAACTTGAAACTTCTTTTGTTTAATGTGTCGATCATGCTAGGCCTTCTCTATGGCTTTCTGAACCTATTGATGGAATCCTACGACAAACCAATCCTCCTCAAGTTGTACTAATTATTCCAACCTATCCTATATGTGCCATTATCTAATAGCTTTGGGATTGTTGCAATGCACAGGCTAGTCAAAATAAACTCCACTAGCATTACTGCTTCTTGCCCATGGAAAAACCTTAAAGGGGTTTGTCTTGTCAACTTCTTACTTGTAGTCTTGTAAGCCCATAATATTGTAGGAACTCTTAAGTCTTAATCGTCTCTCCCTACATTGCAAATCTTTGTCAATGAATTCTCCAAGATCTTGCTAAAATATTCCATGGTTCCATTGGCCTCAACGTGATATGGGGTACTCTTTTGTTGATGAATATGGAACTCCTCAATCAATGCTGCAATTGTTTTTTAGAAAGTGTGTCCCTTGATCATTGAGTAATATGCATAGAGATCCAAACCTTGTGACTACATTTTTGAATATAAAGTTTGCAACATTTTCCATAGTACAATATGTAACTGGGGATGCTTCTGCCCATCTTGTCAAATACTTCATCGCAGTAATGATATACCTTGCCCCCGATCTTCTTTATTTTGGGTTGATTGGCCCCACAAATTGTATGGCTCATTTCTCAAGTGATTGCAACGTAACCTGTGGATTAAAAGGAATTCCATCCCTCTAGATGGCTTTCCCACTCATTGGCATACATCACATGACTCAAAATATTCCTTCGCATGCTTGTGAAGTGTCGACCATCACATCCCTGCGCAAAAAATATTATGTGCATTTTCCCACCCTATGTAATGTCCTATGAAAATTCCATCGTTCACTTCTTCAATTATTACTAGCCTTTTGTGCTCCAACACACAACGTCTCAGTATTCCATCTGTACCCATCTTGTATAAATTCCATGCAATCAACTGATAATATGTTGCTTTCACTACCAGTTGTTTATTCCATGCTACAATCATATTAAATGGAGCCATGCATGTGTTTAGAAACTGTACGATGTCTAAGAAATAATCATCCACCATCCTTACTGCAAATAATTGTGCATCTGGGAACCTGTCATCTAATTTCCTACATTTTCCCCTGACAATATGCCTGATAGATGATTTGGTCCTGCATTTAGCTTCCATTCTTTCACTATGCCTTCAAATTTGTATTCCTAAAATATTAAGAGCCACCTGATTCTCCCCCCAACATTGGCTTGTTGATTAAGTATTTTAATGAAAAATGGTTTGTATACATATTAAAGTGAGACCCCAATAGATCATTCTTGAATTTTTTTAGTGCATATTCCATCGCCAATCCTTCCCATTCCATGGTTGTATAGTTATTCCCTTTTATAGAAAACTTATTTCTTGCAAAATCAATTAGGTGATCTATGTCTCCTTCTTCTAGCTAGGATAGTACTGCACCTGTTGTCCCTTGACCAAGTCTTGAAGATATTTGGTCACTTTTGACCTATTTTGGGACTTCGATGGGCTATCGAAGGCGAAGCACAATTCGAAGTGGAGATCGCAGGATCTCAACCCTTTTTAGGGATTTTTGGGTTATAGGCTTATTTAACAGGTATGGGGATGTTGGCCCATGGTTTTACCCATGTTTAGGCCCATTTTGTAATGTATAAATAGTAAGCTAGGCGATGTAAGTATAAGGGGAAAAGGCGCAAGTGTGTGATGCTAAGTGCAAGTAATAGTTGTACATGTTGTGTGAGACTTGCAAGGCTAAGTGTAGGTGACTGTAAGAGACTGTGTAAATGCTTTATGATGTGACCTAGCTCGGGGAAGGAGGATCTAGTAAAGTGTGTGTAGATATCTTGTCCTATGCGGAGCAGGATTTTGTGGCTCCGTGCATGTAGAAGATTGATAGAAGACAATAAAAGAGAAGAAGAGTAGATGGGCATAGCCCCAGGCTGGGGGTGAACCACGTATATCATGTGTTGATATGCTTTGTGTGATGTACTGATGTGTTTATGTGTTTACTTTCTTAAGTTCTTTGATATAGATGAATGATAGATAGATATGTTGATTCTTTGTGCTTAATAATATGGATAAATGATAGATCTAACCTATGTGAATGTGATTAGTGCTTGAATATACTAGATCTGGGTGAATACTGTGATGCTCTGTAATTAGGATTTTATCTATGAAGTGAATACTGGTTAATTATTAGTGAACTATAATTGTTAAGTGCTTTCTTGAGGTATTACAATCACAGATGTGTGTCCCATCTAAGTTTAAAACCTGCAACCACCCCTGCCTCTACCTTGAGTGAGACTTCATATGATTCACAAGTGTTTCTGAAAGGGTCAGTAGTTAGGGTTTTGTTGGTGTTCTCTTGAGCGTTAAACCCTGGGTCTGCCCCTGTGCCAACAAATGGTTCTGTTGCTGGGACCTGAAACTGTGATTGCTAGGAATTGATAGAAAAGAGAAAGCTATGTGTGTAGATCGGTTTCCCTAGTGCACAGTATTCTACTTGACCTGTAAAGCTATGTGATAAGAAGATAAGTCAAATCTAAAGAAAAGAGGTAAGATCTTGAAGCTTTGTGCTCTGATAAAGGTAAGCACAGTGAAACGTTTTGATTGAAAAGGTAAGATAAGTGGAAATTTTTGTTTCAAAAGTATGGATTTGGGTATGTTTGATAAATTTTGTCCTAGCTTAAAAACTAGGGAACAGTTAGAAGAAATAAGGTTTGATATGAGTAGATCTGGTAGAAATAATGACAGATATGTTATTCCTATGCATAGAAAGAATGTTTGGACTAACAAATGGATGTAGGATCCTAGAAAGAACTTTTTATAGGTTAGCTACTATGACCCTAGTGCATAGTACATGAAAGACTCGGGATCATTTAAAAGAAAAAGAGGATTAATCCTTTGTTATAGTTGTAGAAGACCAGGACATCTTGCTAAGGAATTCCCTGGTAGAATACCTAGTTGTCTTTGTTGTAAATCTATGGACCACGAAGTTTTGGATTTCCCTAGAATGATTGCTAAGCTTGAAAGAATGAATATGAGACAAGAAAACCCTAAAGAAGATCAAGAAAATAATACCATGGTAGAACCCCAGAAAGAATCATAGAATGTATTATTACAAATGAAAGAAACCCTGAATGATCACAGAGATATCAACTTATCAGAGATCTTCAAAGAAAAAGAGTGCATAGAAGAAAGAATAGGATACTTCGACATTGATTGTGTTATGGATAAAGAA
This sequence comes from Picea glauca, assembly GCA_000966675.3. Lineage (NCBI taxonomy): Eukaryota > Viridiplantae > Streptophyta > Pinopsida > Pinales > Pinaceae > Picea > Picea glauca. Next base: position 133,591 of record JZKD02S1963317.1, read on the forward strand.
CCATAGGTGAATATCATGGCAGAAATAACTTGGGAAATTTTAGGAAAGCCTGTTATGATTCCTTTATTGAGAGGAATAGGATTATTCAGAGGAAAGTTGATAAACCTATGTGGAAGATTCACCCAGATATCTATGAGTGCTCATGGAGCTTCAACAGAGGAATAATTTGAGGTTGTTAAATTCATTGAGAGTAGTGCCACATTTACTATGTTACTAGGAAAAACTTGGATTGAGAAGGATCAGACCAGAAGAAAAGAAAAAGAAGTCCTAGAATAGAAAAAACAAGAATTAAAAGATTCCATGACAAGGAGGATATCGCACTTGATTGTAGAACAGGAAAATAGATCGAAGTTGTTTAGGACCAGAAACTTGGATGTCGAAGTTGAGAGAACACAAGAGGACTCACAGAAGAGTGAAGCACCTGCCCTAGACAACGAAGGACTATTACTCTCTAACCCTATGAAAGAATCTCAACAACGCGAAGTTACTATGCCAAAAGGAGATAAGAATCAGAATGGAAAAATAAATACGAAGACAAAGGTCACAGGGAAGAAGGCTAGAAATATCAGTAAGAAGAGAGAAAAGTTACAGAATGTTCCAAAGGGGACTTCGCAAAAGGAAGGTTTGCAAAATTGGAAGTTCGTCGAGATATCATAACAGCGCAACATGGAACTTCGCCATGGAGAAGAAATATAATTGTTGAAGGCATTATGACCATTAGACTGATGCTCCCAAATGGTTAGAACAATAGTTATGACTAGAAATCTCACCATTGGACCGTTGGGACAGCACTGTAATGGACAGAAATGCATTGATGAAGGCTTCTCACCCGTTGGAGATATTTTTTACCTCATTGTCTACTTAGTTCATCGACTATTTCACCGAGAACACTTTTGTGAATTGTATCCGAGCCAAAAAGAAAACTCATTTCTACCATGTCGTGTTTACTAATATTGACACATGTTTTATTTCATTGAGTACTCATTCATCGACCTGAGTTATCTGATCATGATCATGCATGTCATATGAACTCAGTGCCATAGATAAGTTGGTTGAATAATTTATAATCAATCTGATGGCCGAGAGAGTGATGTCCAAATGAGTTCAAGCTTCATCGACGCGAGGAGTGCAATCCTCTTCATCGACTGCTCGCGGATCCAGACCATCCTGAGTTGTAGAAGAGAAGAGAACCAAGCACCAAAATGACTTGGAAAATGTGAAGTTAATCCCAACTATCCTACCCGACTACATCCTACCTCTGACTGATGCAATGAGTCGTGACAGTGTCCCGAGAGAATTTGATTACACCCTGGTTAATGTGTACCTCCCAAAGGGGATACGTGCAGTTAGAACATAGCAGGATAAAATTTCGACATTGAAATTTAGCGACTTCAACCTAGGGGACCGCAAGAATTACAATATGCTCTCTCCTCACAGATACTTAACTAGGACAAAGGGGAAGAACTCGAAAATAATCCCCCAGCCATGGAATATGAATCTCGCGTAGTACACGATCCTAAATGTGATGAAGATTCCACATTTTGGAAGGAACCAGAAGGTTAACGCATGTGTCAAAATCTTGCTATCATGTTACCATGGAGGCTATCTATGTTTAGACAGACTCATTGCAGTCGATCCGATGTTGATCCATAGGATCACCGTCTTGAGCATGCAGGGACCCGACCTGCAGTACTTCTACCTAGGGAAGGTTGCATATCACGCACTGACACAGAGGATTAAAGAAACATATGGCGATGTAGAAAAGGGGACACAAGGCTACAAGGTAGCTTCCATCTAGAATGGTGCAGTGCGCCTGGCCTACCAGCTGATCGCAAGAAATTTGGTGAGAAAGAACAGACCTATGTAGGTCACAGGTTTCGTTGTTGACCTCGCCGGAAAATTTGTAGAAGGACTACAAATGAAATGGGCAAAGTACTTAGTCAACTAGATTGAATTGGATTTTTGTGAAGCTCAGGATTAGGGCTATGAGTTCCACTTTAGCTGGATCCTGATCCTCATCGCATTTACAGCTTGGGAGATGTCAAAAGGTGTGACCTTCTCAGACATTGAGTCATTTGAGCCACTCACTGAAAAGTTCACCATGCTCTAGTACTCAATCAATATGGGAAACTAGTGGCAGTCGGACACGATATTCCATACATATTATCTCTGGTTGAAGAGGGTTATTGAAGTTGTCCCTCATATGATGTTGAACACTGTACACCGGTTCAGGCCACTTATAAAGTTCCACGCAGATCGTCACTTTATTTATATCACTCTGCATGCAGACAAGAATAAAGAAGAGATCCAATCATACTATAAGCTTACAGAGGAGGACCTCAAAGAGATAACTAAGGACTGGTCTGAAGAGCTCCTTATCCCTGCTAACCCCGCATAACTGTCAGACCTAGAACAAATCGGAAGCTCGGAGGCCACTCACAAAGTACATGATACACCTGGAACTAGCAGAAGGAAGAAGACAAAAGATATCTAACAGTTGAGCAGTTCCTCAGAAGAAATTGCTTCAGACTCACCTGGAGGAGGAGGTGATGACGAATTAGATAAAGAAGAGACCAATGGAAAATATGATCAAAAAAAGAAAGGTGAAGTAACACCATGATCCGGGTGGATATCAGTGGCCACCCACATTTTCCAAATGGCTCAAAATGGCTTTCTGGCAATTTTGGCAATTTAATATTTTTAGCAGGTTTTAACTTTCGGGGCCACTTTGAGGGACCAAATGAAGGTTTTTAGAGATAGAGGTTCTCAATGATATCCAAATGCATTATTGAGCCTCCAAAATGAATCTCCTTGACGATACCTTTCCAACAAGCTATCACACGCCTAAAATGGAGATCGTATGCAAAAGTTACGACCCCGGGAAGTTGATGTACTCACTTACCCAAACGGAGCCCACATGACTTTTGGCGCTTCATCTCCCAAGGTTAGGTTTTTGGATGTCTAGGGTTTTTGGCATTCCTTTGTATTGTAAAAAGGCCTTCATAGCCTCATTGTAATCATCTTCTTGCGAATGTGAGTAGCCGTCACATCTCTTCTCAGAGATAAGCTGCCACCATTCTAGCGAGTCTTTCACTCTATATTTTTACAGTCTCTGTACATTTATTTCATTAATATAAATCGTGTATTACTATATATATATGTTTATGGTTGCATCTCCAATACATTTATGTTATATTATTGAATATATTCTATATCTCTATGCATTTATTTATTATATCTTCGATCTCATTTCGTGCCGAAAATAATCCAGATCACACCACCTAGGGATCTTGTTGATGAGACTGATCCCTCCAAGAAAAGGAAGGTTTCCCCCACGAAACCTACTTCCCGAAAGAAATATGAAGCCACCAGGACTAAGATGCAGACTGTGCTCACACTCAATGACTTCGAGTTCATCATCGCAGTCGTATCAGATGCTTCACAGGATATTATGCAGAACACTAAAGCCAAATAAGTAGCTATGTATGAAAAAATTGAGACAGAACTAAGAGGGGTACAACAGTCCCTTCACTCCAGCTACATAGTATCCATTACTCCCCCACCATCAGAAGAACCATAGTTGGGTGATGAGCCTGTCCAACTCCGCAAAATAGTTGATGTGACCGAAGCTTTCCCTCTTCAAGCACAAGAAGAGAAAGAATAGGCCACAGTGGCCCTGAAGCAAGAACAAGAGGAAATGGTAGAGAAATGTCGAGTTTCACAACATAAGAAAGATAACCTCCACACTAAGTTCAAAGAGGAGAGAGCACAGTTCAAGCAATAGAAAGAGCAGTTGCTCGCAGAACAACTTAGAGTCAAAGAAGAAGTCAGCAGAGCACTTCGCTATGTGATAGGCTTAGAGCAAAAAGAGGAAGAACCAGTGGAGCCACAAGTAGCGCAACTTGTGGAAGCTATCCAATAGCTTCAGCAGAGAATCACAGACCTAGATCTACAAACGGTTCCAAGTACCCTGCAGGTCATGCGAGACCAAAGATAAGCCACTACTCAGAGTGCAGTTAAGCGGATTAGAGCATTAGCTTTGGAATGTAAAAAACTTAGCAGTAGAAGTGCACAAACCTACAAGTGACTTATTGAAGACCCTGAACTGAAGGCACTAGGGTCACAGGTCCAGGAGGAAAAGTACAAGGCAACAACATTATAGGCGCAGTTGAATCTCCTGTCAACAGTTGAAAGGGTGAAGCAATCCCAAGAATAGTGCATTGCTCAACAACAGATCCACACCATACATAGAAAAGTCATGGAAGTGACTCAGAGGCTCCAACTAGTCCAGAATGAAGCGTGCCAATTGTTTGAGGAGATTGAAGGCCAAGGAGCAGAGATGGAACAAGTAGTCTCTATAGTCGAATAGATATTAGAGGGACATGCCAACGAAGAAGTTATCCAAGAGTTCACTGAGAAGGAGGCCTTGGCACAGCAATAGGTCAAAGCATTCCGAGCCAAGCTCGAGGATTTTGAAGAAGAGCTACCCAAAGCAGAGTGACTCGGTATGAGTCACAAGTGAGTGTTGGGGGAATGTTGACCCTTGAACAATTATTGAAGATATTTGGTCATTACGTTTGACCTATTTTGGGACTTGAACAGGTTGTCGAAGGCGGAGCACAAGTTGAAGGAAAGATCGTGGGATCTCAACCCCTTGTTATGGATTTTTGGGTTATGGTCTTATGTAATGGGTATGGGGATATCGTCCCATGAGTTTACCCATTTTTAGGCCCATTTTGTAATGTATAAATAGTAAGCTAGGCGATATAAGTAGAAGGGGAAAAGGCGCAAGTGTGTGATGCTAAGTGCTAAGTGCAAATAATAGTTGTACATGCTTTGTGCATGTTGTGTGAGACTTGCAAGGATAAGTGCAGGCCACTGTAAGAGACTGTGTAAAGGATTTATGTTGTGACCTAGCTCGGGGAAGGAGGATCTAGCAAAGTGTGTGTAGATCTCCTGTCCTATGCGGAGTAGGATTTTGTGGCTCTATGCATGTAGAATATTGATATAAGACAATAAAAGAGAAGAAGATTTGGTGGACGTATCCCCAGGCTGGGGGTGAACCATGTATATCCTGTCTTGCTATGCTTTGTGCGATGCATTGATGTGTTTACTTGCTTAAGTGATTTGATATAGATGAATGATAGATAGATATGTTGATGCTTTGTGATTTGTGCTTAATAATATGGATAAATGATAGATCTAACCTATGTGAATGTTCTTAGTGCTTGAATATACTAGATCTAGGTGAATATTGTGATGCTTTGTAATTAGTGTTTTATCTGTGAAGTGAATACTGGTTAATTATTAGTGAACTATAACTGCTAAGTGCTCTGTTGAGGTGTTACAATCACAGATCTGTGTCCCATCTAAGGTTGCGGACACTGGATTCCTGCAACCACCCTTTCCTCTACCTCAGGTGAGACTTCATATGCTTCCTAGGTGTTGCCAAAAGGGATGGTAGTTAGGGTTTTGTTGGTGCTCTCTTGAGCGTTGAACCCTGGATCTGCCCCTATGCCAATAACGCCCAATTATATGGACGATGCATCCATGTGTACATGAAACTCCTTGTTCCAATATGGAAAAATAAAAATTGGCATGGTCACCAACTTATGTTTCAGGGTATCCAACCCCCTATGACAGTATTCATTCCATTAAAACTTTGCTTCCTTCTTTAGTAACTTCCCCATTGACGTTGTGATCTACACATATCCCTTGATAAATTTCTTATAATAACTTGTATGACCTAACATCTCCCTCACATGTATGAATGATGTACGTGGTTCTAACTCCAAAATGACTTCAATCTTAGATGGATCTACCAATAGTCCCTATTTTCACAGTACATGTCCTAACAAAATTCCAAACGGTGCGCAAAAAATGAACTTCTTCAAGTTCAGCGAAATATGACACTGCCTACACCTATCCAAAATAAGTCTAAGAATTTATATATGATCCTTTAGGAGATTGAACACCGTCTAATCATCCAAGTATACTTCTTGGAACTTATGGATGAACTGCTTGAATGATGCAACTACTACCCTGGAAAACAATGCAGGGGCATTCCTCATTCCAAATGGTATAACCATGTACTGATAAATTCCCCATTCAATCGCAAAAGTGGTCTTGTGTCAATCCTCCTGCACTATTCTTATCTGATGGTACCCAGATAATCCATATGTAAAATAGTAAGTTTCTTGGCCTCCCATGTTCTCCAGTACCTCATCCATGAATGGTGTTGGAAATGGGTCATGTAAGCATGTGTCATTTAACTTCCAGAGATCTATGCAGATCCTAATTCCTCATGTCTTCTTGTCCTGCACCGCCATCAAACTGATCCACTCATATTCTTCTACCAGTTCAATGATTCCTGCATCCAACATCCTATCTATTTCAGCTTTTACCTTCTCCTTATACCTCATATTTAGACCATAAGGCCTCTAACACACTAGCTTAGCTCCTGGTTTCAGTGGGATCTTAATCTTGACTAAGTCTCCTGCTATTCCCTTCATCTATGAAAAAAATTGTTGGAAGTAGGTCTTGGTATTCTCGCAGTAAATTTTCAATCATCTCAACTGTCTTCTCACTCTAATAGTCCCTTGTCTGTGGGAACTTGGGATTCTGTGCCATCCCAATGTTTACCTTTCACATCCTTATCAGTTGTTTATATGCGACATATTAAAGCTCCATCCCTTCTATGGTGTGTTCTCCTTCTGTCTGAGGTATTTGTACATTCCTAGTATCCTCTTCATCATACTCTTCCTTGGCTACATTATAGCATTCCAGTTGCTCATAGACAATCATCTTGGCTTTGTGGTCACTGCATACTGGTATCACCTCCATGGTCTCTTATTCCAAGAAGATATCCATCTAAATATCCTATATCATTTCATCTATGGATGTAGATTCAGTTTAAATGTAAACATGATTTTGAACCTCTAGTTCAATTCTTCCCACATTGTTGTCTCCCTACGCATTTCCAAATCCAAATACCAGTTCTTCATAATTGTATCTTATGTGTGTATAAATTTGTGTGTCAACTATGTCTCTGGTACTGAACCCCGCAAAGGCCTACATTGTTCCAAATGACCTATTGGGTCACTCTCCCCTATATATTTCTGCGCAATGTTCTCTCCCTCAGTGACAAACCTTATTTGCATTATTTTGTTGCATTGTATCTAGTATTTCATTCCCTCTCTTTTTGAATCCCACCATCTAGATGGAGTTGATTTAATACCACATCCAGTGCTAACAGCCTTTGATGTTTAGGTACCTGTCGTTATCTCCTAAAATAGCACTGTCAAGATTTAAGTTTTAGGTAATAGAAACAGGTCAAAAAATTCATTTCTAAATTTTTGAGGTATGTTATATGGTCTTCTTTTTTGATGTAAACTTGGAAGAAGTGTCATCTTTGGTCTTGGCATTCAAAATTTCAAATCTCAGGTTTTCAGTGGTTAAAAGGGGTTAAAAAATGGCTCTTAACCACTGAAATTCATGGTTTTCGGTAGTTAAGAAGCGGAAATAAAAGGCCCGTTAACCACCAAAAATGTTTCTATGCACAAAGGAAAAACTCGTGCTTTCGCACGAGCCAGATGTCAAGCGAGCGTGATCATCACTTCTAATCGCTGAAAGTCATGTCAAATGGTGAGCTCTCCAGGTCATTGATGAATTAATACCGAAATTTCCTCTCAGACTTCATCTATCAGATTGCCATTAAGTTTCGGCGAGGCACAGAAACTCATATGATATTTCTCATAACAAAAAGGATACATCACGCGGATTTTCAATACTGCCAGCCACGGGATTACAAGATCATGATGATTTATTTTTAGCTCTGTTTAATTTCCATTTAATTTCATTTTGAGTCTGAGAGTTGTCATCTATATCACAATCCTGTGATTCTCTCAACCAGGCACATTATCAGAGTTCACAATCCCATTCACTATGGTAAGCTGGTGATTAAAGTCTCGAGTTTAGCAATCAATCAATCGTCCAGGTGTCAAACTGAATCATTCAACCCAGTCATCAGGTAGTTTCAATTCAGTCATATTCTGATTCTATATATTATCTTACCTGGAAATAAGTCTCAGCGTAATTTTAGTTTACTGGTTGTTTGAATCAAGTTTTGGTTAAATCATGATGCTGAGTCATACCTGTTAGCACTCAAAAACGCACCGACATTTTTGAAGGAAATATGCCTAATATTGTAGGGAATATTTGACTAGATTCCCTAGCTCCAAATACAAATCTTATTGCACCATTGGAAATCTTATGATCTGTAGTTAAAAATCGACTATTTGAACGTGCAAAACGGACATTCCACGGCTGAGAAAATTGATTTTTCCCAAAGCAGATTATTTCTGGAAAATATTCATTTTCGGTGGTTTAGGCGAACAGGACGACTATTCATTAACCACCGAAAGCTGCACTTTCGGTAGTTAATTCACCCAGAAGCTTTCCAAGTTAACCACTGAAAGCGTGTAACTGCCAGAATGAGCGAATTTTTGCCCAAATCAAAAATTTTCAAATCAGAATGAGATGAAATCTCTTGGAATAGACAGGTGGTGAATTATCAAGACAAAGCCAACATTTATTTTTGACAGATGGTTGAAAGAGGAGGTGTTTCAAAGGTTTTTGGACATCTTTAATTAACACAGAAAATCAGGACACCTTGCCACATCAACAAATTCGACTTGGTCTCTATTGGAGAGTCATCATTTAGCCTTGGGAGGTTGTTCTTCACTGCACCAACAATCAACAGAGAGAAATCTGGGATTGACCTCATTTTGGGGAATCATCCCACCTCTTTTGCAACTGAATTTTGAGTTACTATTTTTAGTATATCTCATCCTTGTTTTTAGGATCCCAGAACTACTTTGTAAATCTATAAAGCTTAGGATAGAAGACAAACTAAAGGTTTGATTTTGGGTTCAACATGCTGCTACTGTAAGAAAGACCTATTCTTATTATATGAAAAATTGCAAGCTTCCTTCAGTTGTGTTGTCAGAATTTTCTTTTCTGTTCTCTGATATCTTATGAGTGAATGTTCTTTATTGATGCTCATTCAATCTGCATGTGACTGTCATCTCACTAATCGATTGATTAAGTTGATAATCATAAGTTATTTCCTTAGTTAATAAACCCAGTGTGCTTGTTTTATATGAGTATAATCTGGTTCAATAGATATTTTCCCTTCCATTTAATCAAACCTTGTATGACTGCATTACTAGAAGGCCTTGTGAGATTTTATATTTCTAGACAGTCTTGAACACACAGTCCAGTCCCTAGATATTCATMTTGATCCAAAAACCACATCAATTATTAAGAAAATATTTCCCAAAAAGAGTTAGTTACCAGGCATCTCCGACTTACAGCCTAGGAGAGTTTCCTAGAGTGATAACAAATTGGTGTCGTTGCCGGGGAGAGGAGATCGAAGCTCAGCTTCCTTGGGAGATGACAAGATCCATCTTTGATGATAGACAAAGCTTGGACATTATTCGGTTGTAATTATCTATCTGGTGACTCCATGAAGGAAGGATTCAGTGGTGACTCCATTGTTCAGAAATCCGTTGGTGACTCCACTAGTATGAAATGGAAAATATCTTAGCTAAGAGGTATGCTTTCTGTGATTTTTCAGATATAGCCGGTTTTCCACATCCAGTGCCAACTATAATTGTATGGGATGATTATCTTCCGAGATTCAGAGGAAGCAAGGATGATCATCCTGGTGAGCACTTATTCAATTTTCATAAGTGCATGCTTGAACATGGTTTTGTTCACGAAGATGTCTTGATCAAGCTGTTCAAATTTTCTTTAGAAGAAAATGCTCGGCAATGGTGTCAATCTATTCCTAATCTTAGTATCCATTCTCTGAAGGATTTTCATGTGGCCTTCAATTCATATTACGAGAAGTTTTACTCAGCTGATCTTATTTTTGAGAACTGTTGTAAAGAATCTGCATTCCACATCCAGCATTCAGTTAGTATTTCTTCTGATTCTAAATATGTTGGTGATAGTCATATTATAGACACATTTGTCATTGATTCGAATGTCTCTTATAGTTTTGACTATGGGATTAAGGAGGCTTCAGATTTTAATAAAGAAGTTGCTGATATAAATTCAGTATCCCAAGAAATTCAGAAGCAGTTGTTCTTTCCTTCACCATCGATACTTATCATTCTTGATCTAGAATCTGCAGCAGATATCAAACAATCCATGATTAGTACAGAAATCAGTCTACAACCATTTTCAGATTTACGGATAGTTGAAAGTGCCAGTCTTCATGGGAAAGAGAATACCCAGAGATTTTTTTATTTTCAGCTCAAACAACAGGAAAAGGTTTTTCTTTCCAGCCTTGCTGATCCTTTTGATGAATATTGTGAGTCTTTGAGTAGAACATATGTCAATCTGTCTTTGAAGGAAGGTTGGTGTTGTTGCCCTGTCAAACTCCATTTCTGTATGTTATGGTTTCTAATATTTTTCAAGTCAAGATCAAACAAGATATCAATAAGTCATTTTCTTACTTGGCTTCATTGGAAATTCAGTTTTACTTGATCAATATGCCTTTACTAGTTAGAGTAGGAGTAGATAGGAAGAATAAGCTCTTTCTCTGAGTAGGTAAATTGCTTTCAGTTTTCTTAATTAGGCAAATAAACTCCCTTTTCACGCTTAATGGCTGGATTTTGATCATCCCTCCATGTTGCAGTCACGCAGTTAAGCCTTAAATCATGCCATGAGTCAAGTCACAAACCATACAAAGATCAGTTCTAACACCAATGCCCAAGAGAAAGTGTCAAATTCCAAATCCATATGTCGAATACCTGTCATCATCACAAGTCATACATAAGTTATCATCAAGCCAAAACATTCAAGCATTACAGTTTTCAAATGTTTAAAGTCTAGGTCACATAGGAATTTCATTCTACATGTCACAAGACAACCATGCATCATAATTCAAGCCATCAAATTCTCCAGTTCTCATGGCTCGAATTGTGGCAAATGTTGTTGGAGATCCTATGATGTTTGATGAGGGGCTGTCAGATAATAAAGAGAACTTTTCACAATCTATTTCTGTAGGTCAAATAGAGATTGGGCAGATAAAGATAGGGTCCTTTGAGGAATATGAAGGATTTCAAAGACAGTTTGCCCAACAGATACCATCAAATTCAAAGGATGATGCTCATCAACAGGAAGGACAGTCCTTATCAGCAAAGCAGCAGCATGAGCAGAACTATTCTTCCCAGCAGCTACATGTTTCTCCACATCAGTTGGAACAGAAGAATCAAGGTCCAAGTCATGATGTTGTTAGATTGGAGACTGATCATATGTATCAGCAACAATCAAAGCCAACTAATCTGGAAAAATAGGCAATTGAGAGAGAACAACATAATCAAGCCACAAATTCTTCATCATATCAACAACGTCGGGTATCCTCAGGACAGGGCCACTGGCAACAAACTGGGGCCAACTATGGTTTAGGTATCACAAGGAGAACAGACAGTCATGAACACACTCGAGCCACTATTGTCCAGAGTCGTAAACAACAGGCTATTACCATACCAAGAGCTTCAAAAATTTTATCAACCAAAGGTTGGTTCAACATCTGGTGATAATGAGAAACACATCACAAGTCATAGCATTGCCTCACGTAGTGGCTCATCCTCGACTGGTGATCACAGAACCAATTATAAATATCATGATAGAGATCACAACATTGAGAGACGTGGCCACGTGGAAGATGAAGGAGACAAAGTGGCAACACTCTAACCATCGACGAAGATTCAGGAGTCGTGAGCGAAACAGCTCGTAAATCTCTGATCCAGGCGCACAATTTCAGCTACAAATCCACCCAAATGGTAGAGGATGGTCGAAACTCCAGTTTGGAGAACCAACTCATCATACAAGCGCGCAACTGGAGCTTCATTCTCATCTAAGTGGCAGAATATGGTCGAATCCCTTATTTGAAGAACATAATCACCATAACAACATTTCGTTTCATTACATTTTGTTTCGTGATTAAAGCTGAGCAATTGTCGCCTCAAATTCCGTTAACAGGTCAACAAGCCAGATCTTCCACTTGCTTATGGTGAATTTTCTATCGGAGTTGCTGTGGTGATTGTGATAGCCCTTGCTTTCATGAGTCTTGGTATGGGGTTGATATTTGGATCAACACCTTTGCTTTGGGCTCTCTTCACAAGTTTTGTACTTGGAACTGCATACTCAATTGATCTGCCATTCTTAAGATGGAAATGATCTTCTTTGGCTGCTGCAAGCTGCATCTTATGCGTGAGGGCAGTCGTAGTTCAAATTGCCTTTTGCTTGCATATACAGAGTTCGGTTTACAGGAGACCTGCAATCTTGACCAAGCCTCTGGTATTTTCTACAGCTTTTATGTGCTTCTTCTCCGTCGTGATTGCTCTTTTTAAGGACCTATTGTGTTTCCTCGAAAAGCGATGTTGAATCATAGTAGTATTCTGGGTAGACACTATGACAGATGGTCACCGAGAGCCCAATCTAGTAGATTATCTTCTGCAGCAAGCATCAAATACAGAGGCATGTATCGAAGTGAAAAAAGAAGGTTAATTAGTAATGCTACGTCAAAGCCTTTCAATATTGATTCATATGTTGTTGATTCTTTGCCTATCAATAACAAAGCAACGCATACTGAATCACATGCAGAAACAAATATTACATTAGCAGAGGGAACAGTGGCCAAACATCTGGCCCTTATGGATGGGTTATTGGCAGCTTTGGAGCTGAGGGTTCCTCGGATTCAGGCCTTTACGGATTCGGATCTCATGTATGACCAGATAGCCCGAGGTCAAAAGATTCAGAATCAACTGTTGATAGCAATGAGGCAACGCATTCTGGAACATGTTCGAAAATTGGACAACTTTGTCTTGACATTTATCCCTAAGTATGATATCAGAAAATCTCAGTTTTTGGCAAAAGAAGCAATTGACATACCGAGAGCTTCATCAAAGAGAGTTGATCTTAGAGATTCATCTGCAACAGAGAATTGCTTGATTCATTGCGAAGAAAGGGCACCATGGGAGATGGTTACAGTGAAATGTTTTCAAAAAAAAAATTCTCTCATTACATGGTAAGATATGTAAATAGCAAGTTGCAGACTTCCCAAGTTCCAATACGGTGTCCTCAAATTGGTTGTGAACATTACATGTCTACTGAGGAGTGCAATGCCTTTCTTCCAGATGCTCGACAAGGGACAAGATACATCAGCAAGGGCAAGCTCATCCAGTCCACCAATTCCCTGCATAAGGGGAAGCCTCAAAACGGACACACTGATGAAGAAAATATTTTGCAAGAAACATTTTCTTCATTCCCCCTTTCTATAACACCAGGACATTCTTCTGTAACATCACATGCAAACCAATGCATTACAACTACCAAGGATAATGTGGATGCAACTGGTTATTATCAAGTTCACCCTCTTACTGTCATTGTTCATGTCTATGATGATGAACTGACTAGTGGGACAAAGCCTAGAAAATTGGTCACTCTGAAATTTGAATACTTGCTAAAGCTGCATGTTGTTTGTATTGGGGTTGATGGTATGCAAGGAGGCAGTAAGAACAATTTTCTTATAAACTTGTTTCCAGATAACACTGGGATTGAGCTTCCTCATCAGATAGTTAAACTGTTTTCAGGTCTCAACTTTGCATATGATGAGAAAAGAGAACAAAGACCATTTAAATGGGTTCAGCACTTGGCAGGCATTGACTTTTAGCCCAAAGCTCCTCCATTTCTTGCTGATAACATATCTGGAATTGATGAAGCTGAAAAATGCGCATCAACTTTGGCGGGGATGAATATATATAGACAACTACATCTGTGCACTGTTTTGTTGAATACCATATCTGCATTTGGTTGTGGCTTACTGGCATTTGGGGTTGGCATTGGCTACTGGATCTATGGATTTACAAATATCTGTTACCATTCATTTTATCCTCCTTTTGTATATGTAACTTTTCTTGCAGGTCTTTTCCAGGAATAAGATTTACACTTAAAGGATGTCTACTATTCTAAGCTGAAGGATTTTATGGGAAATTGCGGCAATAGAGTGCAAGACTGGGTTGCACGCATTGACCATATAATGAGCAACATGAGAAGTGAAGCCTGAGTAGCTTCACATGTTAGGGAAATAGAATAGGATAAATCAGTCAGTCACCAAGAAAATTAAGTGCAGAACAGAGAAGAGGTCTTTTTCTCTTGCATGTAATTGAGATTCATCCAGTTTCGATTTTTGGGTAAGTTTCTATTTTCGGTGGTTTAGGTGAGCCCGTATGTGTGCTCATTAACCGCCGAAAAGGCTGAATGAATCCATGTCCCAATACTAAAGGCACAAGGTCTGCTAGGTTCTTGGACACCTCACAGGGAGGTATCCATCCCAGTTGCAGCCAAATGTTAGCACTCAAAAACGCACCGGCATTTTTGAAGGAAAGATTCCTAATCTTGTAGGGAACATTTGACTAGCTTCCCTAGCTCCAAATCCAAATATTATTGCACCATTGGAAATATTATGATCTGTAGTTAAAAATAGACTATTTGAACGTGCAAAACGGACATTCCATGGCTAAGAAAATTGATTTTTCCCAAAGCAGATTATTTCTGGAAAATATTCATTTTCGGTGGTTTAGGCGAACAGGACGACTGTTCATTAACCACTGAAAGTTGCGCTTTCGGTAGTTAATTCACCCAGAAGCTTTCCAAGTTAACCACCGAAAGCCTGTAACTGCCAGAATGAGCGAATTTTTGCCCAGATCAGAAATTTTTGAATCAGAATGAGATGAAATCTCTTGGAATAGACAGGTGGTGAATTATCAAGACAAAGCCAATAGTTATTTTTGACAGATGGTTGAAAGAGGAGGTGTTTCAAAGGTTTTTGGACATCTTTAATTAACACAGAAAATTAGGACACCTTGCCACGTCAACAAATTCGACTTGGTCTCTATTGGAGAGTCATCATTTAGCCTTGGGAGGTTGTTCTTCACTGCACCAACAATCAACAGAGAGAAATCTGGGATTGACCTCATTTTGGGGAATCATCCCACCTCTTTTGCAACTGAATTTTGAGTTACTATTTTTAGTATATCTGATCCTTGTTTTTAAGATCCTAGAACTACTTTGTAAATATATAAATCTTAGGATAGAAGACAAACTAAAGGTTCGATTTTGGGTTCTACATGCTGCTACTGTAAGAAAGACCTATTCTTATTATATGAAAAATTGCAAGCTTCCTTCAGTTGTGTTGTCAGACTTTTTTTTTATGTTCTCTGATATCTTATGAGTGAATGTTCTTTATTGATGCTCATTCAATCTACATGTGACTGTCATCTCACTAATCTATTGATTAAGTTGATAATCATAAGTTATTTCCTTAGTTATTAAACCCATTGTGCTTGTTTTATATTCGTATAATCTGGTTCAATAGCTATTTTCCCTTCCATTTAATCAAACCTTGTTTGACTGCATTACTAGAAGGCCTTGTGAGATTTTATATTTCTAGACAGTCTTGAACACACATTCCAGTCCCTAGATATTCATCTTGATCCAAAAACCACATCAATTATTAAGAAAAAATTTCCCAAAAATAGTTAGTTACCAGGCATCTCCGACTTATAGCCTAGGAGATTTTCCTGGAGTGATAACAATACCTATGGTCATTATTCTTACTCTGAATTATACACTTGGTTCCTGATTTAGCTCTGAGTTAAATCCTCTATCATCAATTATGTTGTCAAAATATACTCTATGTTTGATGAGTCACACCTTCTGTTCATCGATCCATACCATACCTTGACATGTTCCTAAAGTTTCAAGTTTTGTCCCTATTTGCATGCATATTCTCCTAATTGAAAAGGACACATCAAAATTTCTTAAATGCCAAAGTATGGACCAGCCCTAAGGGCTGAACTCGATGGGGTTTGGTACCTCGAGGCTCACTCTAAGGTGGTTGAATTCTTCAAGCAGGCTGGTGTTTATTCTTATTGTGAAAAACTGACAAAATTTCATCAGCAAGTTTGTGAATCATTTGCCATTTCATACGATGGGAGGACTGCTACAGTAGGAAAAGAGGAATTCGTGGTGGATGAAGTTGCAATTGCCGAATACACAAGTTTACCTAGGTCAGGAGACTATTGGTTCAAGTCTACCATACCTTCAAACATTGAATTTAGGTCATACCTGCTACCTGTACACAAATATTTGATCTGGAAAAAGGATATTCCAATGTCTTGCTTGGAAATTAACCACTGAAAGCAGAGCTTTCGATGGTTAAAGAGCCTAATTTTTACCTGAGTTAACCACGGAAAGCCTGTATCTACCAGAATGACCGAATTTTTTCCCAGATCAAAAATTTTTGAGTCCAAATGGTTTGAAACCTTTTCAAATGGATAGTGTTTGAATTAGCAAGTTAGATCCAATGACTATTTTTGATAGATAAGGGAAGGAAGAAGGGTTTCAATCAATTTTGGTACCTTTTTCAATGGAAGAAAATCAAGGTTGTTTGCACACTTCAGCAAACTCGAATTTTATCCTTGGAAGACTAAATCAAACAGCCTTGGGAGGCTAGACTGCACTTCATCAGCACTTTACTATTCTTAAATATCATCAGATATCAACTGACCTCATCTTGAGGATCTCTTCCTAGTTTTTTGTAAATATAGTTTACTTTCTATTTTTAGAATATCAGATCCATTGTTTTAGGATCTGAGAACTGTGATGTAAAGATATAAATCTACAGAGTTAATACATACACAGGGTTCAATCTTGGATACTTTGGCTATGTAATTTGACTC
This sequence comes from Picea glauca, assembly GCA_000966675.3. Lineage (NCBI taxonomy): Eukaryota > Viridiplantae > Streptophyta > Pinopsida > Pinales > Pinaceae > Picea > Picea glauca. The sequence continues at coordinate 150,408 of JZKD02S1963317.1, forward strand.
TGTTATGTTATATGAATCACAATATTCTTTGGTTATTATATATCAGTCTTTTCATATACTCCATTACTCTGTTATTTAATTATGTTCATCTTAGTTATTCAGAACTGTTATCTTCTGGTATAGCTCATGAATATGAATTAGATGTGTCTTTATTGTCTTGTATGACCCTACATCTCTTGTACTTGGTTATATTGAATGGTATTCTTCACATCTTTTTATCTATTGTAACTGATATTTGGTCTCTCAAAGCACTGGTTTATTTAGATGCATAACAAGTTGTCCTTTTCTTAGCCTTCTCAGTTATCCCATTGTTCCACACATACTTTGATTATTAAATTTCTTAAGTTACCAATCATTCTTAGCCTACAACCCTAAGGAGTTTCTTGGAGTGGTAACAAATTGGTGCAATTGTTGAGGAGAGGAGATTGAATCTCAGCTTCTTTGGGAGACGACATAGATCCAGCTTTGATGATAGACAAATCCTGGACATTATTTTGGTTGTAATTATCTATCTGGCGACTCCATGAAGGACGGATTTAGTGGTGACTCCATTGCTCTGAAATCTGTTGGTGACTCCACTGGTATGACATGAACCAGTTCTTTACTACAAGGTATGAGTTCTATGATTTTTCAAGTATTTCTGGCTACCCTCATCCAGTACCTACTAGAGATGAATGGGAATGTAGTATTCCCAGATTTCATGGAGAGAAGTGGGAAGTTCCAGTTGAACATTTGTTGGATTTCCATGACTTTATTGACCGTCTTGAAATTGTACATGAGGATGTTCAAATTAATCTTTTCAAATTTTCATTAGAAGGGATTTCTCTTTACTGGTGTCGATCTCTTCCAAGTGCAAGTGTCAGCTCTTTGGCTGATTTTCATGTTGCCTTCCATGTGTTTTGTAAAGACCATTTTCCAGATGACCTTCTCTATCCTCAATGTTGTCATGAGTTTTATTTATTGAATAAAGATCCAAATACTCATGAAGATTTTGTTGGATTACTGAGAGGGGGGGTGAATCAGTAATAACGTAATTATAATCCTTTTTCTTCAAATGTTAAATCAATGTAGAATTATTATCCAAAAGTGAGTAGTAATAAATA
>JZKD02S1963317.1:151520-178632 GCA_000966675.3 Picea glauca
ATGAATAAATGTTGAATGCTAATTGATGAGTTTTTGTGCAAGAGGGAAGTTTTGGAAAAAGAGCCCCACACTCATTCACCCCCCCCTCTAAGTGTGGTAGGTGTGTCCAACATAATGTATTATTTATGCCATGCTAACATTTACATAAAGGTTGACTATTTTTCTATATTGTTATTGTTAATTAATTTGTAAAGTAGGGATATGATATTTATGATTAATATTTTTTACATTGACTTATTTTTTGAATGGTGTAGATTGTTAGGTGAATTTCTATAACCACCATCAAATATTTTACCATGCACATATCGATAAATATATTTTATTATGAAAGAAATTGGAATGGAGTAGCAAGCTATTTATGCATGTGCTAATGATCATATCATATACTATGGACAATATGCATCAAAAAGTGAATGTACACAATGTCAAATAAGTATATATCGAACCGATCAAGCAACAAAAAAGGTTCCTCACAAATTTATTCATTATATTCCCATAATTCCATGTTTCCAATGATTGTTCAGGTGCCAAAGTATAGCACAGTTTATGGATTTCCATGAAAAGAACAAAAGTGAAGACGATGTTCTTTGAATGCTAGTAGATGGTTCGGCATTGAAGAACATCGAAGAAAAATGACCAATTTTTAAATAAGAAGCTCATAATGTTATACTTTCATTGGCAGTTGATGGTGTCAATCCATTTGGAGAGTTTCATTCTACTTACTCAGTGTGGCCCGTTTTTGTTATAAACAATAAAATTATTCCTTGGATGTCGATAAAGAGGGAGCACACAATGTTGGAAATGATTGTTATAGGTATTTAATTAGCTTGTCTTTATTTACTTGAAAGTGTGACATAATATTTAATTTCTTTTTTTCGTTCATGATAATTATATATTTTATATATAAGGACGTATAACTGAATATAATTAATGTATGTTGAACCAATTAGGTAAGTACCAATTTAAAGATATAAATGTATATATTGAGCCTTTTATCGATGATTTCTTGAAGTTATGGGTTGGCATCACTATGTATGACTTCTCTAGACCGATAGGGAAAAACGATTTCAATTACATGGAAAACTTGCATGGACAATTCATGATGCTCCCAGGTTTAACACATTTTTGTGGTATGTAACTTTCCATTGCACTTGAATATTATTATTATTTTTTAAATATCATGCAATTTTTAAAATTGTAATCCTAATTTGCTACATTAATTCATATAACTTGTAGGGTTTCAAACAAAGGGTAAAATTGTATGTCCAGTTTGTGGTCCTAGGATAAAATCTCGTCATTCAAGAAGTTTAGGAAAGGAGGTGTTTGATGAGTATATGAACTTTATTCCTAAGATCCATAGTTATCGAACTACCGAGAAAGAAAAATCCAATGGTAAAGAAGAGAATGGAAAAAAACCAAGAAGAATGAAACCTCACCTATGGAAGTTGGAATATAATAGAAATCGTCAAGGTATGTAAAATATTTATGTATCGTAATATTATAAATCTTATGAATTTTTGTTTAGCGTGGTACCTAGCTATATTAATTAATTAGTGTTAATGTGATTTTATTTATGTTTCATGAATGTTGTTAAGGCACGAATGAGCTTCCACGAGGAATGAAAAGTTACCCCATACAATTTAGTAGGTTTCCCTACTACAAGAACCCACAAATAGTGTTAGAAAAGTAGGTGTGCTCATTTCACCATAGACAATATAGAAAAATTGTCACCCAACCATAGGCACAAAGGCCACCCCTGAGCACCTTAACCTTGACAGAGAGAATAATTCTGGAAGAAAAACCTAGAACCAATATCCAATCAAGGTAGTGTACCTCTTTCCATAGCTAGTGTACCAAACAGAAAGTCCAAACCATAACCAAGAAAAATTCCAAGACAAAACCAAAATTTCCAGTTGCATCAATTGCAGCTGCAGCTCCTCTCCAAACTTGTGCACTACTGGTCTTATGTAGTTGTAATGACCCTTTACTTATTAATATGAATAATTTCATAAATAATCCTAAAAATTAGCTAAATTATAATTAATTATTATATAACCTTAATTAATTATATGTTATTAATTAATTATTTTGACTATGATTAGCTTAAGTTTGATTAACTCTTTAATTAAGGGTTAATGAATGATTAATTATTAAGTGAGTCATTAATTGATTAAGTATTAAATTAATGGTTAAAATAAAATATAATAGGGTTATGTATCCCATAGGGGGATAACGTAACCAACACGTAAAAGGGAAACATTTAAATAATGGATAAGGTAATTAATAAGGGATAAGGCAATTACGAAGGGGATAAGAGTAATAAAGAGTTTGGTGGGGGCAATGAATGTGCAAGGGTGGTGAAGGAGGAATAAGGGAGGTGGAGAAGGAGGATGAGGGGGATTGATTCAAGCATTCTACGGGAGAGGAGATTTTGGAGCATTGGGACAGAGTTAGTTAACAGTGGGATTTACAGTGCACCGGGGCTGAGGAGGTTTTGGGCTCGGAGGGCTAGGATGTCCATTGATGTCCTAGGGCTAGGCGTACTAGTCGGTAGGGTGGCTGGTTTTGGGGTGTCCTAAGGAGTAGCGTGCGGATAGCATCAAGCAGAGGATAGCATCAGAGTGAGGTATGTAAATGGTTACCAAATTTATTTATTTAAATATTGGATTGATTGTGCTAGATTAAGTGAAAATTGAGTAAATTTCAAATTTATTGTTCTGTTTTAATTATATGGTAGTTTAAATTAAATGACGGTCACTACATCTGGTATCAGAGCAATAATAGTAGTAATTATGACAACAGCACTAATAAGCACTTTGGAGCTGGAGGTCACGGTCACGCGATGCCACGACGACCTGTGTACAGTTTGTCTTCTATTTCAGGCCACAAGAGGGACAGCAGCGGTTTCGACGTTGGGCACGGTGGTTCTCTAGGTTCGATCTATGATTTATGGTGTTAGGTTTTTATTTTTTTTTATTTTAATATTTAAAAAAAAAAAATTATTTTAGTGGCAAATACAGGCTAAAAGAAATTCCAAGACAAAACCGAAATTTCTAGTTGCATCAGTTGCAGCTACAGCTCCTCTCCAAACTTGTGCACTACTGGTCTTATGTAGTTGTGAGGGGAAGAGTGACAAATGAGCTCTAGCACCCTATTATTTATAGTCCTTCAAGTTACCTAACTGGGCCGACTTCTACTCATGGAGGCTAATAAATTATTATTACATTTTCTCTTGAGACGACTTGTTTTCTAAGGTTCTTATCCAACCATTTAGGGTTTCTCTAGCTTCGTACAATATTCTAGTCTCGTCAAAGGTTACACGTGGAGGTTAATACCTCCTGCACTTACCATAATATCAACACTCCCTCCTATATAGGGTGGTATTAAAGGAAATGGTCTTGAGAAAAAACATACCATTCAACTGGTAGCATCACCATAGCCACATAGGTTATCTCATGATCACTTAGATCAACTCACGAGAAAAATATTCAATTTCAGTATCATATGATAGCATCAACTGCATCATCTCTCAAATCCATACTCCATCTGAGTAATCGGGCATGATGTTGAATAATTCACTCACTCCATAGAGTGATACAAGAACCATTCTTCTAATCTGGACATATGTCCTAGAAGAATAATTTTTCCAACAAATGTTGGGAGCCACACCAAGGGATACAAGGACTATTCTTCTAATCTGGACATACGTCCTAGAAGAATGATTGTCCTGGACCATTTTCCACAGGGATAATGTCTTTCCATCAACATATTGAATATCCATCTAGTTTTTAATTATCTCTAACACTAGTGATAGTCTTCATGGAAATCAGAACAATTCCATTCAATAGAACACAATTTTTTCTATCCAGAGTAGTACACAACTACTACTCAGTGGTACACAACCACTCCTAGTAGCACACAACTACTAACCAGTGACACATAGTCACTACCAGTGGATCACATCCACCACAGTAACATACAACTATTATCCAAAGACATACAGTGTCCAAAAAAATCATATCATCTGATATCAACCTGCATAAAACAATATCATGATATAAATTGAGACATCTGGGCCATTCTTCCACTCACATATGTGAGATCTGGAAGAGCATATTCCCTCAAAAAGTAAAATATCAATCATGGGCTATATAGACTATTCTTCTCAAGCATAGAAGAATAAATGTCCATGATTTATAAGTCTGGACCATTCACCTAATTGGGTCATTCCTATGGCACTAATCATAGTTCAACCTAGAGAGAATTAGTGTTCCCTAGGGAATGCTTGTCCCTGATTGATAAACCTAGACCATTCACCTAACTAGGCCATTCCTCTAGCATTAATCATAATGCAACCTCGAGAGAATGATTCTTCCCTAGGGAATGATTGTCTAGACCATTTCCTAAGGAAATGATTGTCCTGCACCAACCTCCAAAAAGGACCATTCTTTGAAACTTCTCACAACTATGAACCTCAAAATAATGACTGGCCAATGAGGAGGACCATTCTACTTGACCACTACTCAGAGTGACTGCAGAGAAGAATGATTATCCTAAACCATTCTCCCACACTAGCCACAAGGGGAATCGTTGTCTATAGTATATCAACAATCTATTGGACCATTTTCATTATGAAAATGATTGTCTGATCTCGACCATTTTTCAAACTGGAAATACCTGTCCATTAGAAATCGCGAACCACTTTTTGAACCAGAAAGAAATTTCCCAACCTGGACCATTTTCTAAACTGGAAAATGACTTTCCATAAATCAATAACATATCAGTGCTCCCTCCCAACCTCAGATTAATCACTTTATTTTTCAACAAGGAACTCGTCTCCATGATCCCCAACTTGTCTCTTGAGTACGCAAACTTTTCATCTTAGACAGAGGCTTTACCAAAATATCTATTATCTGCTCATATGTGGAGATATACTCAAGAACCACTTCTCTCTTCTGTACTTTATCGTGGGGAATATAATTATTGATCTTAATGTACCTTGGCATGTCATGGAACACCACTTTCTCTAAAATCTTCACATAACTCTGATCATTACAATATATCATGGTCGGATTCAACACATGATCACACAGTCCATAAATCATATTTATTGCTTATGTACAAGCATCACAAGCTGAAATATATTGTGCTTCTATAGTTTTGAGTGCAACCGACTTTTGTTTCCTGATATCCCATGACATCGTGGAAAATCTCAAACTGAGACATATCCAAGTATCACTTCTTCTATCATAGGAATTTTTCACCACGCTTCAGTTGTATATGAGATACTCTACATCAAGTTGCTTGAATCCATACAAGGTCTTCTTCCATTTGTATACATGGGTCTATTTATGGTATAAGCCTCTTTCTCATTTGGTTTATTGGGAAGAATAGTCTTTTACATGTGAATTTCAATCCATGGATACTGCAATAGGTATATCTTATTTATCGGAACAAGTTGTCATCATAGTATTTTAGAAGAACCTCTAGTTCTGAATATCGCAATGTTTTCATTCATAAGTCAACTTACATTTATCCAAGCTAGTAGTCTTATGATTCTTGGTATAATATATGGTTGTTCTGGCTTTTCTTTCTTTCTTGGAATCTTCATGTTCTTCTTCATGTTCCTCCTTATCTTTTGGGTCCTTGGAGTCTTCTATAGATTCCATGCCCTTTCTTCCTAAAGATTCCAACTTCTTTATTTCATCATAGGACCATGTATGTATATGGACAACCAAGGATACTTGATGCAGGAGCATCACCAGCAAGGCAAGCACACGTGGAAGACAACTAGATATGCACCAGCACTCATTTTGAATACCTTTTGAATTTTAAGTGACGAAACATTAATGTAATAGCCGGAGGAAGTAATTGCTCTAAAATGTTTGGGGATTATAACGCAAATCTTGAGCGGTTGCTCTCATTTGTTGGTTGTAGGCATTTAATGTAATGAATGTAAAGTAGATGTAGGCTTTAATTTGATTAGATAGATTGAGGTTGTAGGAGGGAAAACTCTAGAAATCTCCCTCGCATGTATTGTATTATTCATTCTCATTGTAAGAAAAAGTTGTAGAGAAAGAGAGCTTAGGAGAATAGAGAAGAACAGAGTCATGTAAATTGTATAAGGAGATAGTTGTTGCTATTGAATCCATGTACAGGAGCACTTGAGTTAATATAAGAATACTTTGACTCAATTTCATGGTGTTGTCATGGTTACTGTTTGCATCTATTGAATGGTATGTTCACAGTTTGTTTATATACTCTGTTTGCATTTGTTTCAATGCTATGTATGCTCGTGATTTTATGTTAAATATATGAAGTCTGTGAGAGGGAGAGTGTAAGTTTCAATTGTTTCTCTTCCTGAGAATTCATGCAAGGAGTGCAGCGAAAGTCCACAAGGAGTGTGTCGATAGGTTATGAGTTTCACCTCAGAGAAGCTCAGGAGATATATCGTTGATCTTACACTAGAAAAAGTGCAAGTGTAGCACAGAGTCGTGCAAGGTGTGCGCAGGGTAGAGAGAAGCCTTATACTTTTCCAACCCAATAAGGTGGTTGAATAATTTCTATCGCAGGGAGTGCAAAGAGTTTGAAGTAGTTCAATAACCAGAGGTTATTGCAAAGTCTTCAAGGAGTGCGTGCAAGAATCCTTTAAAATCATTGAGTTTATGCAGAACTCAAGCTAAGGAGGAAATACATTGAGTTTTTTGGCGAAGAAGTATTGAGAGTCTGAACGAACAATGGAAAATTTCTCGGAGAGAGAACTACCGAAATTCCATGAACTGTTGGATCTAGCATATTAGAGGAGAGGATAAGGCTGAGTGTCTTTCAACACTCACAATCTCAGGAGGGATAACAGTTGTAAGATATGGATCAATGAGAGTCATTGATCTCATGTTTTGAATTCGTCATTTTGGGAAGTCGGAAGTGTGAAGGAAGTTGTGACTCGGAGTCAAAAGTCGCGAAATCCCGATTCACGAAAACCCGAGAGGATCTGGACTGTCAAATCGTGGGAAAATATGGATTGTTGATCCACAGCAAAGAAATCATTAGTTCAGACTTCGGGGAGGATAAGAAGCATTATATCATGAACTCCTGATTCACGAAATTCCAATGCACCCAGAGATTGGACCCAAGTCACAGCATAGGGTCACATCAGTGAAGGACTCAAGGAGGAAGCTAGAGACCCATTAGCCCATTTCAGGGGTTCAGGAATTGAAGGAGTTGGGGGAACTCAATAACAGGAATCGTGAAGTCGTGAAACCCGACGTGCCCTTTTGGGATTAATTATTTGGTCACGCCAGTGGTCACAAGGAGCGGATTTTTACGCCTAGCGCTTGTTCGCGTGGGTGCAAGATCTAAGAAGGACCTGTGGTTATATGTTTTTGGGGATTCCAGTTGGGAATCAGAGAGTCGTTTCATATCAAAGGTGTTGAAGATACATAGGTCAGGAGGTTAGCAAATACTTGTCGAGGTAGGGGTGTTGCATCAGGTGGTATTAGAGCCTATCTAACAACTTTTTTTTTCTGAAGAAGGAAGACAGAGAATAGTTGTAATTGAAAATAATGCTGCCAAGAAAACATCGATAAAGAATTTTACCTGATCCAGTTGTGGAGAGGGAAATGAGAGAACTTCGTGCTCAATTAGATGCTATGGAGATAGCACAGAAATGATTTATTGATATGAGAGATGTCAGTGAAGCCGAGAGTGAAAATGAGGTTGGAGCTGAATAAGAAGTTTTAGTCGAATATGCTACAGAGGAACGTCTATTCATATTTGTTGCAAGAATAGGGGCCAAAGAAAAGATGGACATTCCGATGTAGGAAGGCAACTTAGACGTTGAGGAGTTTCTCAATTGGTTTAGAGCTCTGGATAAATATTTTGGCTATGAGGATGTCGAAGAAGATAAGAAGGTTAAACATGATGTCACTAGACTGAAAGGACATGTAGCACTGTGGTGGGCTGAACTGCAGGTTGATAGGCATTGCAAAGGCAAGCAAAAAATCAAAATCTGGGACAATATGGTCACCAAGATGAAAGCCAAATTTATACCCAGAGATTACCAAATTAATCTATTTCGAAGAATGCATAATTTGAGACAGAAAGGGATGATAGTGAAAGAATACACTGAGGAATTTTACCGACTTAACATCAGATCATCAGTTCATTGCGAAAGTGATGATGAAAAAGTCGCCAGATACATGAATGGCTTGAGATATGAAATTTAGGATGAAATGAGCATGGTGACAATCAGGAATGTGGAAGATGCTTATCAAATTTCTAAGAAGGAAGAAGAGAAATTGGCCTGAAAGTAAGGTCAAAGGGGTAGAGGTAGAAGTCAGAGCAGAGGCAAAGCAGTTTCCTAGGACAGAGTACAAAAATTCAAGGAGGAAGAAAAGAAAGCTTATAACTACCCAGAAAGAGGAGGAAGTTCACAAGGAAGACAATATGCTGATAGGAACACTTTTCCTCGAGCCAGAGGAAGAGGAAGAGGCAAAGGAGGCAAGATAAAGTGTTTCAATTGTGGAAATATCGGACAGAAATATTTTTAATTTCCTAATAGAAAAAGAGATGGAGGAGGCGTAGCTCAAATTTCAGAGGCACAAAGGTGAAATGTTGAGGCATAAGATGCATAAGGCGGTAGATCCTTAATGATGAGGAAAATTCTCTTGAAACCAGAGAAGAAGATAGAGAATCCAGTCCAAAGAAACAGTTTATTTAGAATTTCTTGCAAGACCAAGGATAGGGTATGCAAGGTGATTTTTGATAGTGGAAGCATGGATAACCTAGTAGCCACAAAAATGGTGGAGAAGCTGGAATTGGAGACTGTTACACATCCAATCCCATATAAAGTTTCATGGATGCAAAAAGGACATCAGGTAACAATCACTAAACAATGTTTAGTTGAACTTAAGATAGGAGGTTACAAAGATGAGATATTATTTGATGTCACTCCCATGGATGTCTATCATCTTTTGTTGGGGAGACAGTGGAAATATGACAGAAATGTTGTTCATGATGGGAGAAAGAACACATACACCTTGGAAAATAATGGTAGGACACATATGTTTCTATCAATTAAAGACAAGAAGGTGAAAGAAGAAACAAGAAATATTATACTTCTCATGAGTGGGAAGGAACTTTTGGATGAAGTCAAGAAAGAAGAAGACATGCAGTTTGTTGTGGTAAGAAAACCTAGAGTCATCTTGACCAGTACCTCAATATATGATCTACCTGAGGAAACTCAGGAACTGCTGGAGAATTTTTTTGATATAGTGGTGGACAATTTACCTTTTTCGTTTCCACCCATCAGAATTATAAGCCATCACATTGACCTTATACCAGGAGAGGGTTTACCAAACAAAGAAGCATATAGATTGATGCCACAGGAGAATGAATAATTCAATAAGAAAGTCCAGGACTTTATGGACAAAGGGTTGATCAAAGAAATATTGAGTCCATGCATTGTACCAATAGTGTTAAGTCCGAAGAAGGACGGTGGATGAAGAATGTGCGAAGACTCGAGGGCTATAAAAAAAATCACCATCAGGTACAAATTTCCTTTACCCAAGATGGATGAATTGATGGATTTCTTGAGTGGAGAAAAGTTTTTTTCAAAAATTGATTTGAAAAGTGGATATCATCAGATTAGAATGAGGGAAGGTGATGAATGGAAAACAACATTCAAGATGAATGAAGGACTATATGAATGGCTTGTCATGCCATTTGGTTTGACAAATGCGCCAAGTACTTTCATGAGGTTGATGAATGAATTCTTGAAAGATTTCATTGGGAAGTTTGTAATCGTGTATCTTGATGATATATTGATCTTCAGTAATACTGAGGAAGACAATTTGAGACATTTAACTCTAGTGATGAGGAGGTTACAGCAAGAGAAGTTGTTGATAAATCTGAAGAAGTTGTCTTTCATGAAGAAAGAACTCATTTATTTGGGTTTTGTGATCTCCTCGAATGAGTTGAAGATGGACCTTGAGAAGGTAAAAGCAATCAAAGAATGGTCATCATCGAGGAATATCTTTGAAGTCAGAATCTTCCATGGGTTAGCCATCTTTTACAAGAAATTTGTCAGGAATTTTAGTGGAATTTATGCACAGAGGAAGCAGAGAAAATTTTCAAGTTGTTGAAAGAGAAGATAATTGAACAACTAGTTCTGGTTCTGCCAGATTTCAATAAAAAATTTCAAGTGAGATGTGACGCAAGTGGATTTGTGATTGGGGCAGTCTTAAGTCAATACAATAGACCAGTTGCATACTTCAGTGATAAGTTGAACGATGCCAAAAGGAATTATTCCACTTATGAGAAATATTTTTATGCAGTCATACAAGCATTGAAGAAATGGAGGCACTACTTGGTTTCTAAAGAATTAATTTTCTATAGCAACAATCATGTTTTACAATTCATAAACAGACAAGATAAATTGAAACAGAAACATGCAAAATGGGTTGAATTTATGAAAAAATTTACATTTTTTATAAAGCACATTTCTGGGAATGCTAACAAGGTTGTTGATGCATTGAGTAGGAAATGTTTGATTCTGCAGGAGTTTCGTGTGAAGACCTTAGGTTTTGATAGCCTTAAGGACATGCACAGAGATGATTCAGATTTCAAGGATGCTTATGAAGCATGTGAGAATCATGTTTTAAGGGACAAGAGCCAATGGATTGAATACTTGATCCAGGATGGACTGTTATTCAAAGGAAATCAGTTGTGTTTTTCGAAGATTTCTATGAGAGAAAACCTTTTGAAGGAAAAACATAGAGGGGGATATTTCGGCCATGAAAAAACATTTGTGAAACTAAAAAATTTGTATTATTGGCCAGGGATCAGGATAGATGTCAAGAATTTTGTCAACAAATGTAGAATTTGCCAGCACACAAAGGGAAAAAAGACAGAATACATTATTGTACCAACCACTGTCAATACCAGAGAGGTCATGGGACGCGGTAAGCATGGATTTTATGTTAGGACTGTCAAAGACACATAGAGGTTTTGATTCCATATTCGTGGTAGTCGAAAGATTCTAAAAAATGGCACATTTCATTCCATGTCAGAAAACCGGGGATGCAACACACATTACAAATATGTTTTTCAAAGAAGTTGTTCGACTTCATGGTTTACCCAAGAGTATTGTTTCAGATAGAGATACCAAATTTTTTGGTCATTTCTGTAGGAAACTATGGAAGAAGTTGGGGACAAATATATCCTTTAGCTCAACATATCACCCTCAGACGAATGGACAAACAGAGGTAGTGAATCACATTTGGGAGACTTATTGAGGAGTTTAGTCGATGAACATCACAGTCAGTGGGATCAGATTCTACCGCAAGAGGAATTTGCATATAATGACTCACCTAATAGGAGAATAGGACAAAACCCATTCCAGATAGTGTATGGAATGCATCCAAGAGGAGTATCTGAGTTGAGGAACTTAGAGAAGAATGAGTTCAGAAGTGTTGGAGTGGAATATTTTGCAGCAGAGATGTAAGAGCTCCACAGGAAAATTAAAGAACGGTTGCAGTATTCTAATTAGGAATACAAGGGAAAAGCAAATCAGCACAGAAGAGAAATTCAGTTTGAAGTGGGAGATTTGGTATTAGTGGGAGATTTGGTATTAGCACAACTAAGAAAATAAATATTCCTGAGGGGAACGTATAATAAACTAAATATGAAAAAGATAGGACTGTGTAAGATTTTAAGGAAATTTGAAGCAAATTCTTATTAGATAGAATTTCTAGATGGTGTGGGCATATCACCCATATTTAACGTAGCAGATATGTATCCTTACAGAGCAGATGGATCATGAGGAAAGGATAATCATAAATAAATGCAGTGGGTTAAACACATGCATGTATTTGAAAAGCCACAGATGGAAAAGATCATTGATCAAAGAGTTGGTAAGAAGAACCGGAGAAAGACATATTTTGAGTATTTGGTAAAGTGGAAAGGACACCCAATTGAAGATGTCATTTAGGAAGGTGAAGAAGATATTTAAAAACATGGACAGATGGTGCAGGAGCTCATGAACAGGAGTCCATGAATTTTTCATCCAGAGGAGTATGATGCAGGAGCATCGCCAGCAAGGCAAGTGCAAGTGGAAGACAACTAGATATGCACCAGCGTGCATTTTGAAGACCTTTTTAATTTCAAATGACGAAAAAATAATCTAATAGCCATAGGAAGTAGTTTCTCTAAAATGTTTGGGGATTGTAACGCGGATCTTGAGCGGTTTCTCTCATCTGTCGATTGCAGGCATTTAATGTAATGAATGTAAAGTAGATGTAGGCTTTAATTCAATTAGATAGCTTGAGGTTGTAGGAGGGAAAACTCTATAAAGCTCCTTCTCATGTATTTTATTATTCATTCTCATTGTAAGAAAAAGTTGTAGAGCAAGATATCTTAGGAGAATAGAGGAGAACAGAGTCGTGGAAATTGTATAAGAAGATTGTTGTTGCTATTGAATCCATGTACAGGTGCACTTGAGTTAATATAAGAATACTTTTACTCAATTTCATGGTGTTGTCATGGTTACTGTTTGCATCTATTGAATGGTATGTTCACAGTTTGTTTATATACTTTGTTTTCATTTGTTTCAATGCTATGTATGCTTGTAATTTTATGTTAAATATATGAAGTCTGTGAGAGGGAGAGTGTAAGTTTCAATTGTTTCTCTTACTGGGAATTCCTACAAGGAATGCAACAAAAGTCCACAAGGAGTGCGTTGACAGGTTCTGAGTTTCACCTCAGAGAATCTCAAGAGAGATACCATTATTCTTACACCAGCAAAAGTGCAAGTGTAGCACAGAGTCGTGCAAGGTGTGTGCAGGCTAGAGCGAAGCCTTAGACTTTTCCAACCCAAGAAGGTGGTTGAAAAACTTCTATCGCGGGGAGTGCATAGAGTTTGAAGTAGTTCGATAATCAGAGGTTATTGTGAAGTCCACAAGGAGTGCGTCCAATAATCCTTTAAAATCCTTGAGTTTACTGCAGAATTCAATATTGGGAGGAAATATGTCAAGTTGGTTGGCGAAGAAGTATTGAAAGTCTGAAAGAATGGTGGAAACTTTCTCGGAGAGAGAAATACCAAAATTTTGTGAACTGTTGGATCTAGTAGATCAACGGAGAGGATAAGGTTGTGTGTATTTCAACAATCACAAGCTTAGGAGGGATAACATTCATTAGATATGGATCAACGAGAGCCATTTATATTGTGTTTTGAATTCGTCATTTAGGGAAGTGGGAAGTGTGAAGGAAGTTGTGACTCGGAGTCAAAAGTTGTGAAATCCTTATTTGTGAAAACTCGATAGAATCTCGACCATCAGATCATGGGAGAATCTGGATCGTTGATCCACAAAAAAAAAATCATGAGTTTGGACTCCAGGGAGGAGAAGAAGCATTGTATCATGAACTACTGAGTCGCAAAATTCTGACACACCCAGAGATTGGACCTAGGTCACAGTAGAGGGTCGCGTCAGTGAAGGACTCAAGGAGGAATCTAGAGACCCGTTAGCCCATTTCAAGGGTTTGGGACTTGAAGGAATCGAGGGAACTCAATAATAGGAATCGTGAAGTCATGAAACCCGACATGCCCTTTTGGGTTTAAGTCTGTGGTCACTCTAGTGGTCACAAGGAGAAGAGGTTTATGCCTAACGCTTGTTTGCGTGGGTGCAAGCCCTAAGAAGGACTTGTGGTTATATGTTTTTGGGGATTCCAGTTGGGAATCAGAGAGCCATTTCAGCTCAAAGGTGTTAAAGATCCATAGACTGGGAGGTGAGCAGATCCCTACCGAGGTAGGGGTGTTGCATCAATACTTAAGGCTTCTTTTTGAAGAAGACTTCTTCTAGAGTCAAACTGACACGTGTTGCTTATCATGGTTGCTAATTTCAATGGGGAACATGGAAAGATACTTTATAATATTCATGGATTCTTCAATGAATCATATCATTCAATATTAGCTCTCCCCTAGTCCTTGCTTCATGCATGAATTCATTCTCTTCTTTTGTTATTCTATAATCAGCTCCCTCCATCTAAGAGAGTCCACGCTTTCGTCTGCATCCTTATTGCCTTCTTCAAAGTGTCACAAGTCTTACTCTAATTTCCTCTTGATTACTGGCTTCTTTTTTATTTTACTTCTTCTGGGTCTCTTCAAGTTTGATCCCGATTTTGGCCTATTTGGTAGTTGTTACTTATATAATAGCTTCAACAGGAATTGTTACCTAATATTGTCAACGCACTTTTTGTTTTCATGTGTATTGCTTGACTTGTAGTCATCGTAATAGAAATCCTTATCTTATTATTCTTCTATAGGTATTGTTTCACTGGCCATCTTATCTTCTAAGAAATAGATATACATGATATGTACGGGGACTATGTAAAGATGGTATGTACAAGAACTATGAAGAATATTGTTACCTTGACTAGATGAAGAACTATGTTTTATCATGCTTGGATTTCTTTGAGTTTTACCTTTCTTCGGAAACTATTTCTTACTTTTTTTCCTTCCTTTTCTTTAACTCGTGACAATGGTTCCTGTAGTGACCATATTTTAGACAATTGAAGCACTGTATTTTTGACATATCCTTTTCTTGATTTAGTTTCTTCCTTGAACCAAACTTCTTATTCCTGAATTTATTGAACTTTTTTGTGTATGCTTGATCATCATCTTTATTTCGGGATTTCTCTTTTGTGCTAATCCTTGATTCTTATTGTGCACAACAAGTCAAAAGTTCTTCAAATGTGGGATACTCCTTTCTTGTGTTCATGCTTGCGAAAAATGCATCCCATGTCTTGGGAAGGCCATTGAGTACCAATTTACTAGTTCCTTTTCTAAAATGATTTCTTCAATAGCTTGTAGTTGATCTCTTAACTAAGAGATTCTCACAAGGTATGATGTTATGCTATCATCATCATTCATTTTCATGTCATGGAAATCATTCTTCAGACTCATTACTTGTCCAATGTTTCTGACTGAGAAGAGGTTAGTTAGGGCATCGTACATCTTCTTAGATGAGTCAAGATGAGAGATGTAGAGTATCAAGTGGTCTTTTACAGATTCCACTATGATACTCATAGTGTTGATGTCATTTTCCTTGAACTTCTCCATAACTACAACATTCTGAGGTTCCTTCTCTTTTCCCGCTTCAAACTGTGGTTCCACGATCTTGCCTTTCATGATATCCAACACTCTATTCTTGGAAAGGATGAGGTCAATCCTTGTCTTCCATGCTCTGAAGTTAGAAGCCCCTTATAACTTGTTTTATGAATTCATAGAGTAAGTCATTACTTCTTTGACTTGGTCAAACTTTGACTTTGACTTGGTCAAACTTTGACTTTGACTTGTTCAACCTTTGATTTTGACCAAAAACTCAAACTTGATGTCTTGGATTGTGGATATTACTAGGAGGTGCACTAGGCTAGGGAGCACTAGGCTATCTAGAAATTAGGTCAATCTCTTCATTTAAGGTGCCTTAACAAGAGGGTTAGTGTTTCATTGTTGCAACAAAACTTTGACTGCAACTGCAACTGTAACTGAGAAAATCCTCCCAATCTATCTTCTAGCAGTTAGATTTTCCAAAGATAGTGTGGGACCATAACCTATTAGAAAAGTAGGTGTGCTAATTTCACCATAGACAATATAGCAATATTATCACCCAACCATAGGCACAAAGGCCACCCTCGAGCACCTTAACATTGATAGAGAGAATAATTATGGAAGAAAACCCTAAAACCAATAGCCAATCAAGGTAGTGTACGTCTCTCCAAATCTAACGTACCAAACAGAAATTCCAAACCATAACCAAGAGATATTCTAAGACAAAACTGAAATTTCCATTTGCATCAGCTCCAGCTACAACTCCTCTCCAAACTTGTGCACTATTGGTCTCATGCAGTCGTGAGGGTAAGAGTGAAAAATGAGCTCTAGAACCCTCTTACTAAGTGACCTAACTAGGTCAACTTCTACTCCTAGAGGCTAATAACTTATTATTACATTTTCTCTTCAACAGACTTGTCTTCTAGGGTTCTTATCCAACCGTTTAGGGTTTCTCCAGCTTCTCGGAATATTCTAGTCTTGTCAAATGTTACACATGGAGTTTAATACCTCCTGCAACTACCAAAATATCAACAAATAGTTCATATGTTTGATACAATGCATATCAAGAATAATACAACAAAATTGTTATGGAAAATATTAGATGGAAGGACTGACAAAGAAAGAATTGGAAATATTTGTAGTGATATCTAGGAAGCTAATCACGCATTGCAAAGTGTGATTATTAATTCTAATGGTGATGGTAGAGAACAAAATATTACTCTTCCATGGTTATTGATAGAGAAACAGAGTAATTTTGTAAAAGAGGTCATTCGGAAAATTAGGTTTTTGATGGGGTTTTCGTCGAACATACAAAATATCTTAACGAAAAAAGGTGATTTTGGTGGGGTTAAAACACATGAATGGAATACATTCATTAAGGTAATTATTAGGTATATTAGCATATTGGTATACTTCTTTTTAGTAATTTTTTTCTCTAATTTGGAAATAAATATTAATGATTTTTTTTTATACAATATGTTCTACCTCTATCTCTCCCAGACAACTTTGACAACAACATAAAACAAGTTATATATGATCTTGGAAAATACATAAGGTAAGTAATTCATTTTTATATGGAAAATGTTTCTTTAGTGCTTTGTAGAAGAACTTATTGACATATTGTGTTTTATCTGCAATTTTATATATGCCTTGATATTGTTCAAACTTGTTATTTTCTTGCACCATTTGTAGGTGGATTTCATCTAAAAAAATCCACAAAGAAGATATAAGGTAGTGGAAGAGAGAAATTCCCCGACTAATGTGTGAAATGTAGAAGCATCTACCTCCAAAATTTTTCAATGCACAAGAACACTACATCATACACCAAGTTGAGGAGATTGAATTATGTGGACTAGTACACACAAGGTTGATGTGGATGGTGGAGAGGCAGTTGAAGTCATTGAAGGATTTTGTTAGACAAAGAGCATGTCCTGAGGGTTCTATGGTGGAGTGATATATGGTATATCAATGAATGGTGTATATTATTCAATATATTCCTAAATTAGCATAAAATATGAATGTTCTTTGCATTTGGCATCTCGACTCCATGTTGGCATAGGGGTAGACCTAGGGTTCAACACTACAAAAATGCACCAAAAAAACCCTAACTACCGACCCTTTCGACAACACCTGCGAATCAGATGAAGTCTCACCCAAGGTAGAGGCAGGGGTGGTTGTAGGACTCAATTGTCTGCAACCTTATCTGGGACACATTTCTGTGATTATAACACTTAATACAACTCTTAGCATCGTTAGTTCCTTAATATGTAATCACTATTCACTTCACTGAGACAACAAATCTTTGCAGCATTCACATTAATCTATAGTATCCAAGAACTTAATATATACAAATGGATCAGAATGATCATATCAAGCACTAAGCATGAATATCTAGATCAGATCTAGCATTCTCACATATAATAAGCACCAAGCATGAATAGATCTATCTAAACATATCAGAGCACTTAGCATATAACATATGAACACATCAAGACAAAGTACTCAGCACATAACACAATGTTTACGTGGCTCACCCCAACCCTGGGGATACATCCACCAACTCTTCTTATTTATAGTCTTCAGTCAATCGGTTACAAGCACAGAGCTTCAAAGTCCTTACTTCACACAGGATAGAATATATGTGCAGCTCGCTAGATCTTTATGCCTTGCATTATAGCACTAATCCCTCCACAATCTGCTACAAGGACCTACACTTAGCTCTACAAGTCTTACACAGAATGCACAAATCCTTGATCACATAGATCCCACTCTTGGCACTTATCCTACATCACATAGATACATTATCCACTACTTCTCTATATGGCCTAAACATCTATATCTACATACAAAATAGGTCTAAACATGGGTAAACCCATGGGCCGAAATTCCATTCCTGTTACATATTCCCAAAAACCCAAAAATGGGCCCAAAAGGGGGTCGAGGTCCCATGATCTTCGCTTCGTCTTGCGCTCCTCCTTCGACAGGTTGTCAAAGTTCAAAATTAGGTCATCATGACCAAGAAATTCCCAAAATTTGGTCAAGGGCCAATACGCCCCCAACTGATGCAGGAGCATCGCCAACGTCAAGCGAGCGTGGGGCAAGTGCCAACGCATTTTGGCACATGATAAATTATTTGAAATATTTTGAAGTTGGATGCGCCAAACTTAAATGTAAAAATTAAGAAAGAGCATAATCTTTGATTGTAATAAAACCTTGAGCGTCCCGCTCTCATCTGAAGGATTAATAGGCATTTATGTTAATGAATGTAAGTAGGTAGACTTGGATTGTTAGATTAGACAGTTTAGAGTGAGGAGGGAAACTGGATATAGACACCCTCACTTGTATCATTGTAACATTAGAAGCATGATCAAGAGAGCATAGGAGAGCTGAAGCATAGAGCTATGTAGAAAAACCCATGTACAGAAGTTCTGGATTAATACAAAGATCTTTAGTTCAGACTCATGGTGTTCAATTACTTTCTATGTTTGTACATGTTGATTGATATATGCCCGGTTACTCTCTGTTATGCATTTTCTTTGATGCATGAATGTTTGATTTCATATTTAATGTCTGAAATCTCAAGAGAGGGAGAGTGAGGAATGAGTTTCAATTGTTTCTCTGTCTGAGAAAGAGTTTTCTTGCAAGGAGTGCAGTGAAATTATCTGCAAGGTGTGCATTGAAAGACATTAGAGTTCGTCTTTGAAAGCTCAGGAGGGATATCATTGTTCTCATTCTCGCAGAAGTGCAAGTTAAGCCCAGGAGCTGTGCAAGGAGTGCGCAGGCTGAGTGAAGTCTCAGTGTTTGCAACCTGAGTGAAATTGTTGAAAGACTGTTGTCGCAGGGAGTGCGCAGAGTCGAAGAGGTTCAAATACTTGGAAGTGTTTGAAGAATTTCCTCAAGGAGTGCATGCAGGAGTCTTCTTGAACACTCGAGTTGTGGAGAAATATAAAGAGGGCTAGAGCCTTGAAGTATTGGAAGAAGGCACAGCAACATTGGTTGTTGGTGGATAAGTTTCGCAAAGGAACACTTGTTCATTTCACAGGAATCATAAAGGAAAAATTTGATGGTCGGAATTCTCCGTGGAGAATTCACGAAGTTCCGGAAGCTGTCATATCTTGCAGAGGAGCAAGAAGGTTACAGTGGGTATTTTTCTATGTGCCATTTCAGGAGAAATTGGGTCGTAGGATTCGAACCAATAAGGGTCATTGGATCACCCACATAAATCGCATTTCGAGGTTTTATGAGTCGAAGGGTCAAAACCTTTGCATCAAGACTCGTGAGTTCATGAGGTGCGAAGTCCCGAAATAGCAAGAGAATTTGAGTCATTTGATTAGAAGGACACATATCATGAGATCCTCTCTATCGAGGATTCATACATCGAGGTTCAGAAGAGGAAGTCCTTCAACTTCGCGAGTGGCGAATTTGCAAAGATAATTAGGACCATCCATCTGAGAGTGGTTAGGTGGCATGCTCGCCAACACGGAGGTTAAACCTTTATTAACCATTTTGGGGTTTCATGAGTTGAAGAGCTCAAGGCTTAGCATCTGGATTTGCGAAGTTGCAAATTCCAAACTCCAAAAAAGAAGGAAGTTCCATCGTGGGACCCACATAGACGATGTGTCAAAATTTCACCATTTCAACATATCAGAGGATAAGAGGTCAAGACTTTCATCTCGAAAGTCCTGAAGCAACAAGTAGCGAAGTCGCGAGTAGCGAGAACGAGAGGAGAAAAGTCAATATCGCCTCTTGGGGGTTCGGGAAAGAAAGGTGCCAAGGTTGGACCTTTGAACTCGCGAAGGCGTGAGAGGCGAGAAGTGCTAGCACTTAGCCTAGCCGGTGGTCGCACGAGGAGGGCGCTAACGGAAGAAAGGGGATATACCTATTTTGCGATCTCGGGTATCGCGGATTTGAGAAGGAAGAGTCGGGAGTCACGACTCGGGAATTCATGAGATTGTGAGTTGCGAAGAAAGGACCTATGGATCGAACAAAAGTAGATTCCAGCAGGGAATCTGAAAGAGCCGATCCATCTCAAAGGGGTTAAAGAATGATCCTGTGAGCGGATCTCGGCCCGAGGGCCGATAGGTCTGCATCAGTTTTGGTATCAGAGCACAGAAAGATTTATTTGCTTTCTGTAGCAGGGAAAAGGAGGATTCACCATGCCGCTGAGAAGAAGAGATAGGTAAACACCCAATTCACCAGAGGAAAGGGAAATGCCAAGAGGAAGGGGTAGGCAGGTGCCAAATCCAACCATGGAAAGAGAGATGAATGACATACACACCAGACTTGAGGACATGGACACAACATAGAGGCGCACAGCTGGTGCTGGAGATGTCAGTGATTCTGAAAGTGAAAATGAAGTTGGACATGAAGGAGAAGAAGTCACAGCAGAGGATGCAGCAAATGAACACTTGATTAGGGTTGTTACAAGAATGGGGACATTCTAGTATATGAAGGAAACCTGGATGTCGAAGAGCTTCTAGACTGGATTAGATATATAGACACATATTTTGACTATGAAGATGTCGAGGAGGACAAAAAGGTCAAATATGTTGTCACAAGATTGAAAGGACATGCAGCATTGTGGTGGGATGAGCTACAGGCTGATAGATGCTGCAAAGGCAAGCAGAAAATCAAGAGTTGGGATAGGATGATCACGAAGATGAAGGTGAAATTCATTCCCAGGGATTACCAAATTACTTTGTTTCGGAGAATGTAGAATTTGAGACAAAAGCTGATGACAGTGAAGGAATACACTGAAGAATTCTACAGGCTGAACATCAGGGCAGGTCATCGTGAAAGTGATGATGAAAAAGTTGTCAGATACATGAATGGTCTGAGATATGACATTCAGGATGAGATGAGCATGATGACCATCCGAACGGTAGAAGATGCTTATCAGATGGCTCTAAAATTTGAAGAGAAGTTGATCCGAAAACAAGGTCAAAGAGGCCAAGGCAGAAGTTAGACCAGAGGCAAATCAGTTTCCCAGGATAGAAATCAGAAACCCAAGGAAGACTGGAAGAAACCTCAGACTCAAAATGAGAGAGGTGGAAGCTCACAGAGACTGCAGCATACTGAACAGAGAGATCAGTATGTTGATGGAAACATTTTTCCTCGTACCATAGGTAGAAGAAGAGGAAGAGGTGGAGTGGTGAAATGCTTCACATGTGGAAAGAATGGACACAAGTCTTATGAATGTCCAGAAAAGAAGAAAGAAGGTGGTGAAACTCACATCACCAAAGCACAGAGGTAGAATGTTGAGGCAGAAGATGCTGAAGGTGGAAGATCGTTGATGATGCGAAAATTTCTCTTAACGCTAAAGAAGGAGGTGGAGAATCCAGTGCAAAGGAACAGTCTTTTTCAGACTTCTTGCAAAACCAAGGACAGGGTATGCAAGGTCATTGTGGATAGTGGTAGCATAGACAATCTCATTTCTACAGAGATGGTAGAAAAGCTGGAGCTGGAGACTATTGAACATCCGAGCCCATACAGAGTTTCGTGGCTACAAAAAGGACATCAGGTAAATGTCACTAAACAATGTTTAGTTGAATTTAATATAGGAGGGTATAAATATGAAATACTCTATGATGTCATTCCCATGGATGTTTGTCATTTATTGTTGGGTAGACTATGGCAATATGATAGAAGTGTGATTCATGATGGGAGGAAGAACACATACACCCTAGAGAAGAATGGGATAACTCACATGTTGTTGCCAATTAAAGATAAAGAGGTGAAACCTGAAGTAAGAAACACTGTACTTCTCATGAGTGGGAAGGAACTTCTTATAGAGGTTAAGAAGAAGGAGGAACTGCAATTCATTGTGGTTAGGAAGCCTAAAATTGTTTTAACCAGTACAAGGGTAGATGATTTACCAGAAGAGGTTCAAAAATTGTTGGAAGAGTTTGTTGACATAGTAGTGGACAAACTACCTCGTTTGTTGCCACCAATCAGAAGTGTGAGTCATCATATTGATCTCATACCTAGACCTAGTTTACCAAACAAATCAGCGTACAGATTGATGTCGTGGGAGAATGAAGAAGTCAAAATATAGCTCCAGGATTTAA
Source organism: Picea glauca (assembly GCA_000966675.3). Lineage (NCBI taxonomy): Eukaryota > Viridiplantae > Streptophyta > Pinopsida > Pinales > Pinaceae > Picea > Picea glauca. The sequence continues at coordinate 173,691 of JZKD02S1963317.1, forward strand.
TGGACAAGGGGTTGATTAGAGAAAGATTGAGTCTGTGTGTTGTTCTGATAGTGCTCAGTCCGAAGAAAGATGGAGGCTAGAGGATGTTTACTGACTCGAGATAAATCAACAAGATAACCATCAGGTATAGATTTCCATTTCCAAGAATGGATGATTTGATGGATTGCTTGAGTGGAGCCAAAAAAATTTCAAATATTGATTTGAAAAGTGGATATCACCGGATTCGTATGAGAGAAGGTGATGAATGGAAAACAGCCTTCAAGACTAACAAAGGGTTGTATGAATGGCTTGTTATGACGTTTGACTTAACGAATGCGCCAAGTACTTTCATGAGGTTGATGAACGAAGTCCTGAAGGATTTCATCGGAAAAATTTTCATTGTGTATCTTAATGACATACTGATTTTCAGTAAAACTGAGGTAGAGCATATGAAACATTTGGCTACAGTGATGCAGAGGCTACAGTAAGAGAAGTTGTTGATAAATATGAATAAATCTTCATTCATGAAGACAGATCTCATTTATTTGGATTTTGTTATTTCTGCAGACAAGTTGAGGATGGATCTAGATAAGGTAGAGGTAATTAAGAATTGGCCATCGCCAAAGAGTATATTTGAGGTGAGAATTTTTCATGGATTGTCTAGTTTCCACTGGAAGTTCATCAGGAATTTCAATAGAATTAGTGCACCGATGATGGACACAATGAAGAAGAGACACAAGTCTTTTCACTGGACAGAAGAGGCTGAGAAAAGCTTCAATTTATTAAAAAAGAAAATCATGGAACAACCAATTTTGGTGTTGCCGGATTTCAAAAATACATTTCAAGTAAAATGTGATGCAAGTGGATTTGCAATAGGGGCAATCTTGAGCCAAGAAGATAGGCTGATAGCATACTTCAGTGAGAAGTTGAATGAAGCGAAAGTGAAATACTCCATGTATGACAAGGAGTTATATGCTATTATTAAGGCATTGAAGAAATGGAGACATTACTTAATCCCCAAGGAATTTGTCTTATATAGTGACAATCATGCTTTGCAATTTGTGACTCAACGGGAGAAGTTGAATCAAAGACATGTTAAATGGGTTGAATACATGCAGAACTTTACTTTTGTAATCAAGCATATTTTTGGAACTGTTAACAAAGTTGTTGATGCTTTGAGCAGGAAATGTTTGTTGTTGTAGGAGTTCAAAGTCAAAACACTGGGTTTTGATGATCTCAGGGACATGTACAGAGATGATCTAGATTTTAAGGAGGTGTATGAAGCAGCTGAGAATCCAATTCTCAGGGACAGGAGTCAATGGACAGAATACATGATCCAGGAAGGATTATTGTTTAAGGGTAATCAACTTTGTATTCCAAAATGCTCCATGAGGGAGAATTTGCTAAAGGAGAAACATAGTGGAGGATTGGTCAGGCATTTCGGTCATGACAAGACATTCTCAAAGTTAAACTAGTCATATTTTTGGCCAGGAATGAGAGAAGATGTCAAAAAAATCATGGACAAATGCAGAATTTGTCAGCATTCAAAAGGAAAGAGGCAGAATGCAGGCTTTTATCAACCGTTACCCGTACCTGACAGGCCATGGGATGCAGTCAGCATGGACTTCATATTGGGGCTGCTGAGAACACAAAGAGGGTTTGACTCGATCTTTTTAGTGGTGGATAGATTTTCTAAGATGGAACACTTCATACCGTGTCAAAAAACCAGTGACGCAACTCACATTGTGAATCTGTTTTTCAAAGAAGTCATTCGACTTCACGGCTTACCAAGGAACATAGTTTCGGATTGAGACACCAAGTTTGTGGGACACTTCTGGAGAAACTTATGGAAAAATATGGGAAAAAACTTGTCGTTTATTTCATCTTATCATCCTCAGATGAATGGACAGACAGAATTTGTCAACAAAAGTTTGGGAGACTTGTTGAGGAGCTTGGTGACAGAACACCACAGTCAGTGGGACAATGTTCTTCCACAAGCAGAATTTTTTTATAATGATTCAATCAACAGAAGCACAGGGTAGAGTCCATTCCACATTGTTTATGGCATGTAGCCAAGGGGGGTTTATGAATTGAGAGATTCAGAACAGAATGCAACTAGGAGTGCTAGTGCAGAGGATTTCACAGAAGCGATGAAGGAACTTCACAGTCGGGTGAAGGAGCGATTGCAGAACTCAAGCCAAGAGTATAAACACAGAGCAGACCAACACAGAAGACAAATTCAATTTGAGGTTGGTGATTTGATTCTGGCACATCTTAGAAAGGAAAGATTCCCGAAGGGAACATATAACAAACTGAAGATGAAGAAGATTGGACCATGTAAGGTCTTGAAGAAATTTGGGGAAAATGCTTATGAGATTGAATTACCCGATGGGATTGGAATTTCTCCGATATTCAACGTCTCAGATTTGTACCCATACAAAGCTAAGGAAGCGGGAACAAGTAATGAACAACTGGAGGTTCAGTGGACTAAACAGATTCTAGTTTCAGAGAAGCCACAGATAGAAAGCATACTGGACAAAAGAGTTAGTAAGAAGACCAGAAGAAAGGAATATTTTGAATACTTAGTCAAGTGGAAGGGACATCTAGTTGAATATTCCAGCTGGGAGAATGAAGCAGAAATCCAAAAGAATGGGCAGACCATGCGAGAGCTCATGGAAAGGAGCCCATGAAAATTTTCAAGTGAGGGAGTATGATGCAGGAGCATTGCCAACGTCAAGCGAGCGTGGGGAAAGCGCCAATGCATTTTGGCACATGATAAATTATATGAAATATTTTGAAGTTGGATGCACCAAAATTAAATGTAACAAATAAAAAAGAGTGTACTCTTTGATTGTAATCAGACCTTGAGCGTCCCACTCTTGTATGAAGGACTAAGAGGTATTTATGTTAATGAATGTAAGTAGGTAGACTTGAATTCTTAGATTAGATATTTTAGAGTGAGGAGGGAAATAGGATATAGACACCCTCACTTGTATCATTGTAACATTAGAAGCATGATCAAGAGAGCATAGGAGAGCTGAAGCAGAGAGCTGTGTAGAAAAACCCATGTACAGAAGTTTTGGATTAATACAAAGATCTTTAGTTCAGACTCATGGTGTTCAATTACTTTCTGTGTTTGTACATGTTGATTGATATATGCTTGGTTACTCTCTGTTATGCATTTTCTTTGATGTGTGAATGTTTGATTTCATATTTAATGTCTGAAATCTCAAGAGAGGGAGAGTGAGGAATGAGTTTCAATTGTTTCTCTGTTTGAGCAAGAGTTTTATTGCAAGGAGTGCAGTGAAATTGTGTGCAAGGTGTGCGTTGACAGACATCAGATTTTGTCTCTAAAATCTCAGGAGGGATAGCATTGTTCTCATTCTCGCAGAAGTGCAAGTTAATCCCAAGATTTGTGCAAGGAGTGCGCAGGCTAAGTGAAGTCTCAGTGTTTGCAACCTAAGAAAAATTGTTGAAAGATTGTTGTCACAGGGAGTGCATAGAGTTGAAGAGGTTCAAATACTTGGAAGTATTTGAAGAATTTCTACAAGGAGTGCGTGAAGGAGTCTTCTTGAAGACTTGAGTTGTGTAGAAAGCTTAGGAGGGCTAGAGCCTTGAAGTATTGGAAGAAGGCACAACAACGTTGGTTGCTGGTGGATAAGTTTCACGAAGGAACACTTTGTTCATTTCGCAGGAATCGTCAAGGAAGAATTTGACGGTCGAAATTCTCCGTGGGGAATTCACGAAGTTGCGGAAGCCGTCAGATCTCACAGAGGAGAAAGAAGGTTATGGTGGGTATTTTTCTATGTGCCAGCTCAGGAGAAATCAGTCCATAGGATTGGAACCAACAAGGGTCGTTGGATCACCCACATAAATCTCATTTCGGGGTTTCATGAGTCAAAGGGTCGAAACCTTTGCATCAAGACTCGTGAGGTCGCGAGGTGCAAATTCCTGAAATAGTGAGAGAATTTGAGTCGTCTAATTGGAAGGACACGTGTCACGAGATCCTCTCTATCGAGGATTCGGACATCGAGGTTCAAAAGAGGAAGTCCTTCAACTTCATGAGTGGCGAAGTTGCGAAGAGAATCAGGATCGTCCATCTGAGAGTGGTCAGGTGGCATGCTCGCCAACATGGAGATCAAACCTTTATTGACCATTTCAGGGTTTCGTGAGTTGAAGAGATGAAGGCTTAGCATCCAGATTTGCGAAGTCGCAAAGTCTGAACTCCAAAAAAGTGGGAAGTTCCATCGTGGGACCCACATAGATGACATGTCGAAATTTCACCATTTCAGCATATCGAAGGATAAGAGGTCGAGACTTTTGTCCCAAAAGTCCCGAAGAAGCGAGTAGCGAAGTCGCGAGTAGCAAGAACAAGAGGAGAAAAGTCAATATCGCCTCTCGGGGGTTCGGGAAAGAAAGGTGCCAAGGTTGGACCTTTGAACTCGCGAAGGCATGAGAGGCGAGAAGTGTTAGCGCTTAGCCTAGCTGGTGGTCATGCAAGGAGGGAGTTGACGGAAGAAAGGGGCTATACCTATTTCATGATCTTGGGTATCGCAGATTTGAGAAGGAAGAGTCGGGAGTCACGACTCACGAACTCGCGAGATTGCGAGCTGCGAAGAAAGGACCTGTGGATCGAATGAAAGGAGATTCCAGCAGGGAATCCGAAAGAGATGATCTAGCTCAAAGGGGTTAAAGAACGATCATGTGAGTGGATCTTGGCCCAAGGGCCGATAGGTCTGTGTCACCAACACTCACCTGTGACTCATCCCAAGTCACTCTAGTTTGATCGGTTATGCCTCAAAGACCTCGAGCCTTGCTCGAGCTGCTTCGACTTGCTGCTTTGTTGTGGCCTCTTGTTCAGTGAACTCTTGGATCACTGCATCATTCATTGGTCCTTCTAGGTGTTGTTATGCTGTGAGGAAAACCTGTTCTTGTTGGAAAAATACTGAGAGGGGGGGGGGGG
>JZKD02S1963317.1:189780-254053 GCA_000966675.3 Picea glauca
ATAGTTTGAAGTCTTTGAGTGACTTCCATTACTTTTCTTTGAATCATATGGATATGTTTCTAAGATGTATGTTGTTCATGAGACCTATTCATTCTGTCTACAGCTGACAGGGCCTTCAGTTGCACCTGTAGTGTATCTACGTGTTGCTTCACTTCTTGGAGTTGTGACTCCAATGCCTGTAACTCAGGATTCTCAGTGAGGTTTTCATATGTTTGAGTGCTCTGGTTACTCATCTGCTTGCACTCCAAGGCAAGAGATTTTAATATGTCAATTTCATTGTGGGCAGTGGCTTCCCTTTGGTATCGTACATCTTGAGGGGTTTCAGGAATAGTGTGGAGCTCCAAGTCTGTTATGCATTGCTAGATTACATCTTCACGTTGTGACACCTTCTGTGGAACTCAATCTTTGGCCTTTACTTCAATGATTGTCATAAAGAGAAGTTATTTGTGAAGCATTTCCTTAACTTTGAGTTACTCTATGAGAAACTGTTCCTTTTCTTTATGTAGCTAGTATTTTTCTTCATCGAACCTCTCTTGCAGAGTAAGCTTCTAGTGTTCAGCAGTATTTCACTGCTCTAGAAGGTATTCTTGTGCTTGCGTAAAAGCCTAGGTGGCATGCGCTATCTCCTCATGTGCTCTTCGAAGGTGAACTTCGACTGTATTAATGATCCGGTGGAGTTGAGCTGGCTCATCTCCTATTTTTGGTGTTCCTGTTGATAGTGGCACAATAGAAACGGTGTGGCTAGATTGTAGTGCATGCTTCACTTCTTGAAGTTCAACCTTGATTCGAATGAACACCTCCTCATGCTTAGCTTTCAGCATCTCTTCTATCTCTAGTGAAGCATCGTTCAGTGCTGTGAAGATGAATTCAAAGTTGTCTAAGGTGAGGGTGGTCTCAAACTTAGTCCTGGTTTCTTTCATTTTCTTCCTTGAAGAAGGTTTCAGAGGGGAAACCTTCCTTTTCTTTGAGGGTTCCTCCTCATCTCTAGGCAGTGTAACATTTCCTTTATTATATTCAAATTTTTCACCATCTATATCTTCATCATCACCTCCTTTCTCAGGTGAGATAGAAGCAGACTTCGTCAAGGTATTGTGGACATCTTGGGATTCTTTGTTTTTCTTGGTCTTGCTCGATCCAGGTGTATCGTGCGCTGCTTCTGGACTGTCAATATCAGATAGCTCTGTGGGGTCTCTGGAAAAAGGATGTTCATCAACCATTCCTTGGTAATATCTTCTAATTCTTCCTATGTCATCTTGTAGTATGACTCCAACTGTTGTTTTTATGCTCATCAATGTGCACTATGATATAGATAAAATGGCAGTCTGCGTTGAATTTCATCAAGGGTCTAAACCTGTGGAGTGTGTTCAGGGTTATACGAGGTTCAGACTAGATAGCGGTCTTCATCTAGTTGTAAAAAGTGTGGAAGATGAAATTTGATTGCCATTGCTTGTTCATGTCACTGGAGTACCATAGCATACTCAAATTCATGGCCAGTGGTTCAAATGGCTCGATGTCCAGGAAGGTTGCACCTTGCACATCTCCCATGCGATGAACACGATTAAGATGAGAAGCCAATTGAAGGGGAAATCATATCCTTGGTCCTGTGTTTCCCTACAGTCCAGTTCTAACTGGTTCACCAAGTACTTATCCCAATTCATCTGTAGACCCTCCACGTACTTCCCCTGCGAGGTCAACTACAAATCTGGTTACTTGGGTGGGCTGGTTCTTGTGAACTAATTTCCTTTCGATCAATTGACAGGCTAGGTTCACTGCACCACTCTGGATAGAGGCTACCTTGTAGCCTCACATGCCCTTCTCTACATCTCCATAAGTATCATTTATCCTCTGGGTGAGAGCGTGATCCACAGTCTTTTCGGGGTAGAAATCATGTGGGTCGGGGCCTTGCATGCTTAACCCTGTGATCTAATTGATTAATGTCAGATCCACTATGATGTGGTGTTTCAACCACAAATAACTTCCATGATAGAAAGAAAATAGTAATTTGACGCATGCGTTCACCACTTGGTGTCACGCAAAGTGCGGAATCTTCATAACATTCAGTAGGGTGGACTGTGTGAGGTTTTGGGTCCATGATTGAGGGGTAATCTTTGAGTTCTTTCATTTTTTTCTCGTTAGATACTTATGTGAGGAGAGCATGTTGTAAACCTTCATGTCACCGAGGTTGAAGTCGCTAAACTTCAACACTGCGAGGTTATCCTGGTCAGCACGAACTACGTGCACCTCTTTCGGAAGGTACACAGTGACCAACATGTATTCAAAGTCTCTGAGCACATTTTCTTGGTTTATTGTGTCGCTCAAAGGTGGTAGATAGGCAGGTAGGGTGCTCAGAATCAGCTTAGAATTCACTAAGTCATCCTTGTGCTTAGTTCACCTTTCACAGGACGATCCAGCTTCGTAGGCAGTGGATGGAGAGGCTAGCAGTCCTCTTATCAATGATGCTTGTATACCTATAGACGTTCCTCTCTCTAACATGACTCTCTTTGTCAAAAAGTCGAGAAGAATTTTTTTCACTAATTCTTCAACTGTGGTGAGCTCGTCAAACATATGCGCTTGGGATTAAAATTATCGGGGTCACAATGGACTTAGACACTGCACTGGAATAATAGCAAGGGCGCAATGATCACTATATGCAATTCGTTTAGTTTATGGGCTTCAAATTCCAAGTTAGCAAAAGTGTTCTCTGTGCATGGGGCGAAGGGATAAGTAGGCACTTTGGCAATGGTTCATGTGCAATGGTTATGAGGCCCTATTAACTCTTGTTCTATCCATTATGGTGCGATCCAACAGTCTGATGACGAAACTTTATTGTTTTTTTGTTCGTTCGAAGCAGAAGTCGAACGGATATATCAGCCCCAATGGCTATATTGCTTCACCATGGAAAAGTGCCATGTGTCGTTGTTCTGATATCCTGGCGAAGCTTCAATTCTACAAATTTTATTTCTATGAAGTTCCCTCTGGAATCTTTTGTAACTTTTCAATCTTAGCCCTCTTTTTACTTAGCTTTCTAGACTTCTTTCCAGTGAGCTTCGTCTCGGTAGTATTTTTTCCATTTTGATTCTTATCATCTTTTAACATAGTCATTGTACGTTGTTGAGATTCTTTCATAGGATTCAGGGGTAATACCTCTTCTTTATCTGGAGTAAGTACTTCAGTCTTCTGAGAGTCCTTTGATGTTCCTACAGCTTCGACATTAGGGTCTCTAGTGTCAAATAGCTTTGTTCTTTTCTCTTATTCTTCAATCAATTGTGCGATCCTTCTAGTCATGAAATCTTTTAAGTCTTGTTTCTTCTGCTCCAAGGCTTCTTCTTCTTTCTTTCATTTGGCTTGAGCTCTGTCAATCCAAGGTTTTCCTATTAACATTGTAAATGGAGCGTTGTCTTCAATAAAATTAATAGTCTCAAAAACTTTCTCTGTCGAAGTTCCATTAACGTTCATAGGTATCTGAGAGAGCTTCCCACATAAGTTTACCAACTTTCCTCTAAATAGTCCTATTCCTCCTAATGAAGGGATCATAGTAGGATTTCCTATAGCTTCTCAAGTTATTTCTGTCATGATATTCACTTGTGTTTCCTCATCTAGATCACAGTCAATGTCGAAGTCCCCTATTCTTGCTTCAAGGCACTCCTTGTCTTTAAAAATATCTGATAGTCTAACATGTCGATGGTCATCCAAGGTGTCTTTCATCTATAGTAATGCCTTATTTGATTCTTTCTCGGGTTCTACTATAGCCTTAGTTTTTGGATCTGTCTTAGCATTTTCTTTTCTTATGTTCATACTTTCAAGCTTAGCAATCATTATGGGGAAATCCAACACTTCATGGTCCATAACCTTACAGCAAAGACAACTAGGTCTTCTTCCAAGGTATTCCTTAGAAAGATGTCCTGGTATTCTACAACTATAATAGAGGTTCAATCCTCTCTTTATTTTAAATGATCCCCATCCTCTCGTGTACTGCACGTTAGGAACATATGAGCTAACCTGCAACAATTTCTTTCTAGGATCCTACATCCATTTGTTAGTCCAAACATATTTTCTATGCATAATTATAACATATCTTTCTTGATTCTTATTCACATCAAACCTTATTTCATCTATTAGTGCCCTAGTTTTTAAGTTAGGACAAAATCTATCAATCATACCTATATCCATACTCTAGAAACGAAAAAATTCACTTATATTAATTTTACAGAGAACAAATCTTCCAGATATAAAAATTTTAACTATTCTTACCTTTATCAGAGCACAGAGCTTGCAAATATTACCTCTTTTAATCATATGTTCTTCCTTTTACTTTTCTTACAGTGCCAAGCGTTCAAATCTCATTTCTTTCCTTTAGATCTGATCTTCTTTCTTTAGATCAGGTTTCTTTCTTTCAGATATAACCTTCTTTCTTTAGCACAGAGATTTATAAGTCAAGTAGAACACTGTGCACTAGGGCACAGATCTACACACAGAGCTTTCACAATTTCAGGATGAATCTTTTCACAAAACTCCTTCTTTCTCAGTTCCCAACAATCACAGTTTCAATTCCTAGCAACGGAACCATTTGTTGGCACAGGGGTAGACCTAGGGTTCAACACTACAACAACACACCAACAAAACCCTAAATACCGGCCCTTTCGGCAACACCTACAAAGTAGATGAAGTCTCACCCGAGGTAGAGGTAGGGGTGGTTGCAGGACTCAAGTGTCTGCAACCTTAGCTGGGACACAGTTATATGATTATAACACTTAACACAACTCTTAGCATCATCAGTTCCTTAATATGTACTCACTATTCACTTCGCTGAGACAACAGAGCTTTGCAGCATTCACATTAATCTACAGTATTCAAGCACTTAGCATATACAAATGGATTAGAATGAGCATATCAATCACTAAGCATGAATATCTATATCAGATCTAGAATTCTCACATATAATAAGCACCAAGCATGAATAGATCTATCTAAACATATCAAAGCACTTAGAAAATAACATATGAACACATCAAGACAAAACACTCATCACATAACATAGTGTTTGCGTGGTTCACCCCCAACCTAGGGCTACATCCACCAACTCTTCTTCTTTATAGTCTCTGGTCAATCGGTTACAAGCACAGAGCCTCAAATTCCTTACTTCGCACAGGACAGAATATCTGTGAGCTCGCTAGATCTTTCTTCCTTGCGTTACAGCACTAATCCCTCCACAATCTGCTACAAGGACCTACACTTATCTCTACAAGTATTACACATAATGCACAAAGCCTTGATCACACAGATCCCACTCTTAGCACTTGTCCTACATCACATAGATATATTATCCACTACTTCTCTATATGGCCTATACATCTATATATACATACAAAATAGGCCTAAACATGGGTAAAACCATGGGTTGACATCCCATTCATGTTACATATTCCCAAAAACCCAAAAAGGGGGCCGAGGTCCCGTGATCTTTGCTTCGTCTTGCACTCCTCCTTCGAAAGGTTGTCGAAGTTCCAAATTAGGTCATCATGACCAAGAAATTCCCAAAACTTAGTCAAGGGCCAACACTCCATCAACAAATTTGAAGGGGAGGTGTTATTGGGGAAAGTTAGAATGAGGACCGTGAAAGGTAATTATATGTTGTAGATTTAATATATTATATATTTAATTTTTCAATTTTATATTATCATACTCATTCATTTATTTGTGTTCCATGTTGGCACAGGGGAAAACTCAGGGTTCATCTCTAACAGTGCACCAACAATCCCTAACTATTGTCCCTTTTGGCAACACCTGTGAAGAAGATGCAGTCTCACCTGAAGTAGCAATAGGGGGTTGTAGGACACAGGTGTCTACAACCAGAGGAAATGTAAGTGAATGCAAGCTAGCCACACACAACAACCTAGTTATTCTTACCAAGCATAAACCTACTTTGCACATTTATATGTCATATATAACACAATAATGCATCAAGAGAGTAACAAAAGCAAAGAACACAACATCAACCACAGAGACACAAAATATACGTGGCTCACCCTCTCCCTAGGGCTACATCCACATAACTGCATTTCTTGATATTATATGAAGACATACAATTCTATTTGTGCTCTTATCTTGCAGACCTCTCTCTCTTTCTCTTCTTATCTCCCCTTCATGCACACCAAGTTGCAAGGTTGATCTTTGCACCCAGCTAAAGATCTTACAATACCAGAAGGCTCTCACACTCATCACTTATCTCTCACACGGCAACAATCACTCCTTAATAATAATGAACTCTTAACCAACAACCAACCCAAACTGAACTCCTCTTCTCTCATCTAGGTTCTTATTTATAGATTATAATGACTCACCGACAACTTTAGGCCGAAACCTAAAATCCATAACTACCAAAACCATAGGTCAACTTGACCCACGTTTTCTGGGCTTCGCCAGCCTGTCTTTCCTTCCTTCCCGTGAAGTGATCAAAAGAATTCATTTGTGGCTTTTCCTGCTTGCTAAGTTGTCCATGATCCATCTTTCTTGTTGATCTGTCCTCCTCAATATCCTCGGCCAACGGTTCATCTTCCCTTAATTCGCTCCTTCTTTTTTGCTTCTTTGACCACTTCAACCCAATCACAGTCAATGTGTCTTCCGCGTAGTTTTCACTTCATCTTTTCCTTCATAATCTTCGCTTTATTTCATAACCAAGGGCCAACAGGCCCCCAACACATACATGTGACTCATCCCAGGGCATTGTAGGTCTGAAAATTCTGTTTTTCTTCAACTTCGGACTGCATGGAGCATTCTGTGTTTTTTTCTCAGTTCCTCCCCACTGTGTGCAAACTATATTTTCTGTGTCTGGTACCCAGTTTCAACTGCACCTAGTACCTAGACCCTTCTCCTGCTTCCTTTACTGAGGGATTTGAGGCAGATGGTTGTCATAGTACAATTTCAACTATCTCCCATTCACCAAACCTTCCTTCCATTCTCCATTCAAAGCCTTCAACTGCACAGCTCCTCCTTCCATGACATAGGCCACCTCATATGGCCCCATCCAATGTGTCTTCAACTTCCCTGGGTGCTTCATGAACTTTTTGTCGTATACCAATACCAGATCTCCTTGCTTGAATGCTTTCTTCTTGATGTTTCTGTCATGGTAATCCTTTTCTCTTCCCTTATGTACCTATTGATGGAATCCTACAATAAATATGTCTTCCTCCAATTCTACCAACTGTGTGAGCCTCTCTCGAACAACACCAGTTTCATCCATATCTATCACTGTTCCAATTCTTAGACTAGGAACCAGATAAACCAACTTAAAGGGAGTCTGCATTGTCAACTTCTTGCAAGTAGTTATATAGGCCCATAACATTGTTGGTACTCTCAAATCCCAATCATCTATGTTCACACTGCAAATATTTGTTAGTGTTGTCTCCAAGATCTTATTGAATGCTTTGACTGTACCATTCACTTGTGGATGATATGGGGTGCTCTTCTGATGATGAAATGCAAATTCCTGAGTCAATGCTTCAATGGTCTTATTAATAAAATGTGTGCCTTGATCACTCATGAGGATCTTCGGGAATCCAAACCTGATTATGATATCATCAAATATGTACCATGCAGTTGTAGTTACACTGCAGTCCTTAACTTCTATTTCTTCTGCCCATCTGGTCAAACATTTTGTCGCAGGGATGATGTATCTTGATCCTGTGCGCTTTCCTAGTGGGTTTATAGGTCCCATGAAATCAATGGCCCATTTATCAAATGATTGTAAGTTTAGCTGGGGTGCTAAAGGAATATCATCTATTCTGGAAGGTTTCCCAACTCATTGGCATATATCACAGGCTTTATAGTATTCTTTAGCATCTATGTGTAAAGTGGACCACTAGAGGCCAGCTCGAAGAACCTTCTACATTGTTTCTCTTCCCGTGTAGTGTCCTCATGTGATGAATTCATGTGCTTCTTCCAGTATCAGTGGTCTTTCTGCCTCCATAACACATATCCTCAGGATCTCATCAGGTCCCATCTTATATAGTTGTCCAGCTATGAGTGAAAAATCTGCAACACGTACAACTAGTTGTTTTTTTATGAATGATTGTATATTCACGCGGTGCCATCCCTGTAGACAGGAAATGGACTGTCTCAGTGAAGTGATCATCAACCTTTCTGATGGCCAGCAAATGTGCATCTTGTAGTGTATCCTCCAAACTAGTAGGTTCCTCTCCATGCTCTAATCTAGACAAATAATCAGGTCCCTTGTTCATTCTCCTTGGCTTGACCACGATCTCGAAATCATATTCCTAGAATAGCAGTATCCATCTTCATATTCTCCCCCCAACATTGGCTTGTTGACTAGGTATTTCAATGCAAAGTGATCTGTGAACATCTTAAAGTGTCCTCCCAACAAGTAGTGATGAAATTTCTGCAACGCATACACCATGGCTAAACCTTCTCTCTCAGTGGTGGTGTAATTTATCTCAGTTGTAGAGAGCTTCCTGCTAGAAAAGGCTAACGAATGGTCAATATCTCTTGCTCCTGGTTGTGCTAGCATAACTCCCAATGCAATAGAGAATGCATCGACATGCACATGAAATTCCTTGCTCCAATCCGGGAAAACCAGAATAAGCGCAGTAACCATTTTCTATTTCAGCGTATTGAAGCTCTGTTGGCATTCTTTTGTCCATTGAAAATGACAATATTTCTTCAAAAGTTTCTCCATGGGTGTTGTAATCTGTGCATATCCCTTAATGAACTTTTTCTAGTATCCAGTATTTCTAAGTGCAGTTCACAGCTATCTAACTAAAGTAGGAGGGGCTAAATCGACAATAACGGCGAGATTAGATGGATCTACCAGCAATCCCTGCTTACACATAATATGGCCTAGCAACACTACAAAGGGTGAAAAGAAGATGCACTTCTTCAGGTTCAGGTAAATCTGACAATTCCTGCACTTATCCAACATTAGTCTTAAACATTCAATATGATTTTGCAATAAACTAAAAACAGTCCAATCATCAAAATAGGCTTCCATAAATTTATGTAAAAACTCCTTGAATGCTTCGACCACCACCCTACAAAATATGGTTGGTTCATTCTTCAATCCAAAAGGCATCATTATGTACTGGTAGGATCCCCATTCCATTGCAAATGTGGTCTTATGGCAGTCTTTCTTGGCAATCCTGATCTGGTAATAACCTGAAAATCCATCTGTGAAGGAGTAAACTTCTTGTCCTCCCACATTATCTAACACTTCATCAGTAAATGGTGTAGAGAATGGATCATGTAAGCATGCATCATTCAGTTTCCTTAAGTCTACACAGATTCTGATATCTCCTGTTTTCTTATCTTGAATGGGCAAATCCAATATGATTCTTCAGCAAGTTCTATGATTCCTACTTCCAGCATTTTGTCTATTTCAATCTTGAATTTCTCCTTGTATTTGGGATTCAATCTGTAGGGTCTCTTCTTGACTGGCCTTGCATCTGGTTTCAAGGGGATCTTCATCTCTCCCATGGGACCTTTAATTCCATTCATATCAGTGAACTTGGTTGGAAACAAGTCATGGTATTCATGCAGTAATTTTGTGGTCTTATCAATGGTGGCATCATCCCAGTAATCTCCAACGTTTGCAGGCTTAGGTGCTTGTTCTGTTCCAATATTAACCTTCTTAATTTTGATTGGTTTTCCAATAAAATGTAGTTTGACTCCTGGTCCTTCTATGTCTCTCTATCCTTTTATTTCCATGATGTTCACATTCCTAGGATCATCGTCTTCATCAACATTAATATTGTAACAACCTTGCAATTTCTGAAGAGGTGCAGTCCATTCATCCTCATCTTGCTCAACAATGAGTTTAGGTACCTCCTCAAATAATTTATGTCTCACAACTTGTAAATATTAATCCACTGTAGGGTGCTAACTTTCAAATAAAAATGTAGCTACAAAGTTATGAGTCATACCTTGCCAATCTGTAGTGGTGAGACGCAGTTCCGCTTGAAGATACCAGTTGATAGGAGTTGTGTCCAAAGTGTTAATGAATTTATGCACCCACTGCTCTTGAGGAATGTTTCTCCAGTCTTCCTCACAACTTCACACATGGTTCTTTGGACATCTTTGACCTATGTATCTAACTTCGCACCCTTCTACTTGATATGAGAATCGTATTGTCATCAAAGTGCAGCATTGTACCCAGTCTGTGATGTTCTGCTTGTGTGTTCCCCACCATCTTGTCAGCATTGCTTTCAAGGCCTCATCTAGTACCAACAGTCTCTATTGTACTGGTACAATTTCTTCAAATTATAGTAAGAAGGTTTCTAAATGATTTAAACCATCAAATGTAGGCAAATTACTAACTTTTGTGCCAATCCAATGAACTTCTCTGGTCAATATAGCACATCTCTAGGTAGAGACTCCATACATTTTGTTCTACCAATTCTATAGTGCTTCTTCCAAATCTGATGAACATGAGATGTCACTTCACGAGATTAAATTCCCATCTTTTGTAGGATTAATGTAATCATGTTGTCTTGCTGTCAATTTGTATATATCCTCTAGCTCATAAGCATGATCTTCTTCTCTGATGGGCTCTATGAATCTGTGACCTTCATCAGGATCTAAAGGTGCAATGACCCTAAGGCCTTCACCTTCAAATGTCATTCTTCTTTTCTTTATGTCAACAACAGTATAATTATTGAAAGCCCAATCAATTCCTAACAACGCAGGATAAGGACATCTATCATCAACTATCTCAATTACTTCGAAGTATACAAACGTTCTTACCCCATCAATGTCCACAGGGACATGCTCTAGTCTTCCAAAGGGACCTACTGCCTATTTATTAGCCATCTTGAGTATGATAGGGGGATAGATAAACTTAGGTTTTCCCATCATGCCCCAGGTCTGCTTCGTCATGACATTGACTTCTGATCCTAAGTCAAGGACCACATAATCTATATCATAATATCCAATCTGAGCATTCAGGTGCAGTTCCTTATTTTTCCTTCTCTTTTGGGATACTTGATGTACTTCTCTACTCGGTAAGGGATCTACCTTCTCTAGTTCATATTGTCTGATCAAATTGTGTAGCTCTTGTACAATGCTTTCATCCTTAATCAAGTTAATGCAAGTACATAATAATTCCATAAGCTTTCTTACCTCTTTTCCTCCTCTGGGTGAAGTAGAATGATCAAATGCTAGAGGAATTCCACATTCTCTTAATTATGGTCAAGCCTTTGATGAAGAAGCTTGATCTCTTCCAAATTATTTTCTTTCCTCCTCAAATGTTTTCTTTTCTTTCCTTACATAAAACACTTGTGTCTTCTCTGCAGCTCTTCTAACCCTTGATTCTTCTGTGGTATTTCCTGGGATCACTCTGTCTTCTTCTGTAATAGTTCCTCCTCTAGTGATAATAGTGACTCTGGGATCCACTCTGCAAGGTTCTACTGAGATTAGTTGTACTTGTTGGTTTCCTCCTCGTCTCTCCTGAAGTTTGGCTAACAGCGCAGAATAATCTTCTATGACATGTTCAAATGAGTTGCAGTAACTGTAAGTGGTACAAGGGTTCTAACAGTCCCTTGCCAAGTGTCCTATCGATGTGAAATTATAAAAAATTATCTGACCTCAACCTCAACCCATGCCTCCTCCTCGTCCTCTTCCTCTGAATCCACCACAAGGTTTGAAGTTTCCTCTTCCTAGAGAATTAAACTGCGTAGTATTTCCTTCCTGGTGTACTTCACCTTGAATCCTATATGTGTCTCTTGACCTTTCATGCAAGAGATCATAATCCCTATAGTATTTTTCATCATGCCCCACATATTTACAGAATGTGCAGTAAAAATTGGTAGGTGTCTGGACATATTTTTTCATGTAATAGCATTCAATAGGTGATGTCTATTTCTACATACTTCGCACCAAGGTATATTAACCTACTTCAAAGGGCTCGAAGCTCTAGAATCCAAGTACTCATGGAATAGGGGGAAGTTATCCTTGTCACGGCCCTTTAATTTTCATCTGATACACCAGATATATTCTCTCTTATATTTTCCCTTGGTTGTCTTCATATCTTCAACCTGCAGAGACAAGCTAGTTAACTAACTCAAGATTTGACTCATACTTGAGCTATATTCTTCCATAGAGGTTGATTCTAATTTAATGGTGATCTCCAATGCCTCATCCTACGAAGAGATCTTATGTTGCATTAAAGGTACTCTAATGTGTGGCAATAGTGTGGCAATGAACCATTCTTTATTTTGTTCATCTGGAATCTGAAAACTCAAATGGCATGTTAAGGTCTTAAACCTCTTATCAAGTTCCCACACCAGTTTAGCTACTCTATGCTTGTTTTCTTTCATCTCTGTAATGCATTGTGACTCTAACTTGGGTTTCTTAAATTCGACAATCAACACAGTCTTAATGGCATTCAGTGGTTTTGGCTGTGTAACTCCTTGGAAAAATTTCATGTACCATCTCAGTACACGGTCTCTTAGGGTAGTACTAAACTGAGCTCTCTTAATTGATTTGTCAATGACATTCTTAATACTCCATACATATTTACATAGAAACCAGTGTTGATCAGAATCTTTAGATCCATCTCCCCTAAAGGTGGGTAACCTCATCTCATCTTCCATAGATATTCCTAGGTTTCCTGACTGAGTATGTACTAAACTGGTTGTAACAGTGCTCTGAGTGCTATGGTGACTATGACTACTCTGGTTACTTAATGTTGCTAAAACAACAGGGGGAGTAATAGTACTTACTTCGATAGTATGTGTAGTTCCTAAAGTTTATTATTCTTCTCGACGAGGTTTTTCAATATTCCCTTTCTCTTCTCAAGAAGACTCTGAATGTTCCTTGTTCAATAGCTCTTCTTCTTATCCACTGTAGAACCCTTCATCCCGTAGTGTTTCATGGCTCAGTTCAAACAAGTTCACCAGAGGGAGCTCTCTGAAGATCCTTCCACTGATCGTACTTCCAACCTCCATCTCATTGTCGTTGTCTGAATTCTTGAATATTAGCTTTCCAATCTAACCAACTACTGTATCTTCAAGATGTTCTTCTCATGCAATAGCATCTTGATCTTCAACTCTAAGAAGTTGGGCATCTACTAATCTGGCTAACCACTCATATAGCTCCTTATGAATTCCTCCAAATAAAATATCATGTATATCAGTAAAGATATAACTTTCCAACCAGTCTTTTGTACTAAGCTTAGGGCTCTTGTTCTGGGATTTAGTGAAGTCCTTTTCTTGTTCTTCTATCCACTTCTGAATATATCTCTTTGATGGAAACCACCTTGACATTCCCTGAAGAAGATCTTGGTCCTAGCAATGGAACCATTTGTTGGCACAGGGGTAGACCCAAGGTTCATCTCTAACAACGCACCAACAAGCCCTAACTACTGACCCTTTCGGCAACACCTTTGAAGTAGATGCAGTCTCACCCGAAGTAGCAATAGGGGGTTGCAGGACCCAAGTGTCTACAACTAGAGGAAATGTGAGTGGATCCAAGGAAACCACACACAGCAACCTAGTTATTCTTACCAAGCATAAATCTACTTCGCACAGTTATATCTCATATCTAATAGAATAATGCATCAACAAAGTAATAGAAGCAAAGAACACAACATCAACCACAGAGACACAAAATATATGTGGTTCACCCTCTCCCTAGGGCTACATCCAAAGAACTGTGTTTCTCTTCTTCTCTCCCTTCCCTATGCACCCAGATGCAGGGTTGATCTTCGCACCCAGCTGAAGATCTTACAATACCATAAGGCTCTCACACTCAACACTTCTCTCTCACACAACAACAATCACTCCTTAATAATAATGAACTCTTAACCAAAAACCAACCCAAACTGAACTCCTCTTCTCTCATCTAGGTTCTTATTTATACATTAAAATGACTCACCGACAACCTTAGGTTGAAACCTAGGTTTCAAAACCCTAAATACCAAAACCCTAAGTGTCTAAAACCCTAGGTCAACTTGACCCATGTTTTACGGGATTCATCAACCTGTCTTTCCTTCCTTCTCGTCAAGTGCTCCAAAGTATTCATTTGTGGCTTTTTCCTCTTGTTGAGTTGTCCACGATCCATATTTCTTTCTGATATGTCCTCCTCGATCTCCTCGTCCAACGGCTCATATTCCCTTACTTCACTCCTTGTTTTCTACTTCTTTGACCACTTTGACCCAATCACAGTCAATGTGTCTTCCGCACAGTTCGCACTTCATCTTTTCCTTCGTAATATTCTCCTTATTTCATAAGAAAGGGCCAACATTCCATCAACTATATTAAACTTTTCCAAGGATAGCTAATTATTGATATTCAATTGTTATTTTTTCATATAGTTGGACGAGAGTGGGATGCTCTACATTTATACATTGCAAACAATCTTGATTGGATGGAGTATTGGATAGAAGAATGTGAAGAATACTATGATAGGTTATCATGGGAAGGGGTCAGTAAGATGATTAAAATAATTCATTGTTATCGACATGAATTTCTTGATCTTACGCAAAGGGAAATTGATTTAGCCTTTGGTTTAAAAGATAAAAAGGCAAGTATATTCACCCACATTTCATATAGTTATTTCCCATTATATCAATGTATTTTGTTTGTTTGTGTTTTGAAATATATATTTACTAAGTCCATATTATATGACATTTACTAATGGACAATGCATTTTTTACTTGTTGTCCATGTTGCAATTGAAACACCACAAGTTCATGTGGTGTAATGACCGTAAATTTTGTATCAAAAAGTTGGATGATAAGATTAAAGCCTTAGATTGTGGGATAACTACAGTGTTTAAGGTCACTAATGTTTCCTCTAGAAGTGACAAGCATCCAAAAGAAACTAAAAATAGGTACTTTGGGTATTTGGAGGATATATTTCAGTGTGATATTCATTCCTTTAATATAGTTTTGTTTGAGGTCAAATGGTATAGGATATGGATGCATGAACGTGATCCTGAAAGAAATGTTATTGAGCATGATGATAGATTTATCATGGTTAATACAAGGGAATTTGAACCCGGTATAGAGCCTTATGTTTTTCCAAGTCAATGTGAGCAAGTCTTTTACTCAGAGGTACTTGTTAAAGTAGGTTGGTCATACATTGTTAAATATGATCCAAGAGGAAGACCAGTAAAGTATAATCATGTAGAGGAAGAAGATCATCTTGAAGAAGAAGATGATGATGCAGATCAAGAGAAGATGGGTGTAGATGTGTCAGATGAAGAAGTCAAAGAAGTTGATCATCCAAATGTAGTAGACAATGTTCTCATTGATGATATCAATGATGATAGTGAAAATGGCATTGATGATGACATTGATATGAACGATCCTTTCAACATTATCAATTATGAAATAGATCATGATACAAATGTTGATTTGGATGAATAAGAAGATGAATAATATTTAAAAGTTTAAATCTACGAGGTAAGTGATTATATGTTTTTTATGATTTATTCTATTAATTATATATTTAGTATTTATATGATTTATTTTTTTTAAGTGTTTACTTATACATGTTAATTACGTTTTTTAAGTTTTATGCCATTTTTGTATGTAGTGCATTACATGTTCTTTATTACGTCAAATTAGGTATGGGGGAATTGAGAGTGATGTGAGAGGGGGGTGGGGGGCATAATTAGAGCTTCCAACTTCACGTGGTTTCCCCTATTCAATAGAGAATAATTATTCTCAAAACCAAGAGAAGGTCAATCAGGGTTATTATATGCCAATTTGAGAAATTCTATGTGAAGGTGAGGTGATGAGAATGTTCAAAACAATGGAAATATGGTTCTTGAACACACAAACTGCACAAATAGAAACAGGACCAAATCATGAAATAAGTCATGAAAATCAATGGCCTTGTCGTCGGATTTTACCTTCCAATCTATTTTTGTATGGATTGAAATTTGACATTCTAGGAAAACACACCTGCATTGACGGTATGGGAGGGTTTACAAACTCAAACATGTGTTAAACAAACAATTCAACATTAAAACATTCTTTGGTTATTCTATCAAAAGCCAAAAATAATGTGTGCATGCTCATGTACTTGACCCTGCTTATAACTGACATGTGAATGGGGCCAATGTTGACATTTTTTCAATTTGCAGTTGTATGGACTGAAATTTGACATGGTTAGACTAGATGCATACAATGACGGTATGGGAGGGTTTCCAGACTCAAACATGACTCACACAAACAATTTGAAAATCAAAGTTTGATATGAGGATTTGTGAATCCAAGTGGACCTTGAGGTGTTCGATTTGAATGTGTGACACATTAATGAGAAATCCAATCACCATGGTGTATTCAATGTGATTGTTGGTTATTGGTCCTATGCACACACCACTTGAGTGGAGTATCATTTTGGAGGGTAAATAAATTTCCCAAGCTAATGAAGCTGGATTTTGATTCCAAAAACTAGTTCCATCAGAAAAAACTAATGTAGTATGTGGAGGGTCAATCAACTAGAAAACCAAGAAAGAAAATAATCAATAATTTCGATAAAAAAAAAAAATCAAAGGAAGAACACAAAAAATGAATTTATAAACCAAAAAAGTAATGTTTTATATACATTATTGACTATACTATGAGTGTGGTTTCATGGGTAAAACTTCTTGAAATATAACCCATTGACAAGGTCTTTAAATAGGTCGCCTTCTGGGAAAGCCAATATGTAATCCCCTTTGGTTAAGTTGTGCTTTATAATAAAGGGGATACATGGGTAAATGGTTATATTTTGTAATATTCCATGTATAAAAAAGTATGCATAACAGAAATAAATAGCTAGAAATGGCAAATGAACAACAATATAACTAGAACAACACCACAATAATACCAAAATGATACCAGAAGAAAACTAGAAAGAGCACTTTGAATACTGAGAGAAATGTTCACTTGCCTCTTCGAGGGGGAAACCTCCAGTAGAGAAGAGCTCTATTACAATAATATCCAAGACAAGATTTCTCATACCCTCAACTCCTATTTATACTAAATATGTCTATCAAAAGAACCATCTAAAGGAAGATCCGTCTAGAAGCAGAAGCTTCTATTAGGTCTTCTTACATTGGACTTATTCTTCCTTATTGCTAGGCCTTATTAATATTGACCTTTATTACATGGAAATATAGTATTCTACCTACGTGAGGGGTTAGGTCTCTAACATGTCCTCCCCCTTAAAAACAACCTTGTCCTCAAGGCTTGAGATGGGGAAATTGTTGCAGAATGGTAGTTGGTTCCCAAGTGGCATCTATTGGAGTTGTATCTTTCCACTAGACTAACACTTCCTTGATGGTTCGTTGACGCAGTCGATGCTCACATTGGTCCAAAACTACTTGTGGATTTAGCCAAATGGAGCCTTCTTCGTCCAACTCAGGAAGGTTGGTTTGAGTTTGGCACTTATTTCCAATCACCTTCTTTAAGAAGGAAACATGAAAAACAGGATGGATCTTAGAATGACTAGGAAAAGATAACTAATAGGCCACATGTCCCACATGCTTGAGAATGGTATAAGGACCATAAAATTTGCGCTCCAGTTTTTGACAATGGTCAACCTTG
The DNA here is from genome assembly GCA_000966675.3 of Picea glauca. Lineage (NCBI taxonomy): Eukaryota > Viridiplantae > Streptophyta > Pinopsida > Pinales > Pinaceae > Picea > Picea glauca. The sequence goes on from JZKD02S1963317.1 coordinate 207,326, forward strand.
AGGGAATTTTTCTTGTAAGGTTGCATTCAAAGAAACACCTGATCCCCTTCTACAAGTTGATGTTCAGAGTGACCTTGATCTACTTGTTGATTCATGCGATTCTAGGCCATGACCAAATTCTCTTTGAGGGTATGAAGAATAGCCTATCGAACTGTAAGATTTTGGTCAACCGCCTGGACCTTCTAGACACCTGGAAAATATGAGAGAATTGAAGGTGTATTTTGTCCATATATCGCTTCAAAAGGATTCATGCGTGTAGTTGTATGGTACAAAGTGTTTTACCACCATTCAACTAGTGGTAACCATTGAGCCCATTGATTCTTCCTTTCCCATGAAAAACACCTCAAATATGTTTCCAAACATTGTTGAAAACTTCAGTTTGACCATCAGTATGGGGATGATAAGCTATGTTGAGATGCAATTGGGTGCCTTGTAGTTTGAACATTTCTTGCCAAAATTTGTTGGTGAAAGTTGGATCGCGATTAGAAACAATAGAATGCGGAAAGCCATGAAGTTTGAAGACTTGATCCATGAAAATTTGAGCCATGGTGGATGTTGTAAATGGGTGTTGAAGAGCACAGAAGTCAGTGAGATAATTTAGGGAAATGACCGGTTCTACTTCTGAAGGGTCTGGGGGAGGGGTTATGTCAGTGGGTTCAGATGACACAAACACAAGGGGAGCCTCAACATCCTCTTCTAAAACATCCTCTGAGATGGACATAAAAATATTTTGTTCCTTACACTTGTGTCTCGGAAAATATTTGTCATCACAATTATAACAAAGGCCTTTGAGTTGGCGTTCATCCATTTTGGCCCTGGTCAATTTTTGGATCTTTAGTGGAGTAGAAGGAGGAGTGGGAGTTATTGATTTAGTGCGAGGAATAAAGGAGGGTTTTCTATTTTGAGAATAGACAACCTTTTGTGATTCCTTATCTCTTTTAGTATCATCCACCCAACTCTGAGATCGAGCCATGAGGACATGAGCACGAATCTCATCCTCGAGGCCATTGATAAAACATTCTTAGAAAAAATCATCAGACATGCCCTCTATATGAAAAGCCAGTCTCTCAAAATAAACTATAAAGTCTTCCATGGTGCCAGGTTGTTTCAACTTTGTCAAATGGCCTAAATGGTTGGTGTTAGTGTCAAAGATTTCATAAAGCTCTGCCACAAAGTGTGTCCAAGCCACATACCCTTGGCATGAATTTTTTCTCCATTGCCACCATTGCCAACGTTCTTGATATAGATGGAGAACACCATACCAGAGTTTGGCCAACTCATATGTAATTCCATACAAAGAGAAATAATGTTCCATTTGAGTTACCCACCCAGTGGGATCTGATTCATCAAATTTGGTCACATCCACATGTGGAATGCGTAGGTCATGTTGAAAGTCATGGGGCTGAAAATTATGGGAATGAGAGGAAGTTTCACCTTTGGTATGAAAAGGTGGGTCAAATACGAGAAGATATGCAAGAATATGCATCTCGACGCAGATCATCGTAGTGACAGATTCAAGCTAGGTAGTAATGTCTTGTTTGAGATCATCTTTGAGTTCCGCAATTGAGGCGGCGATGGAGGAATGCATCTTTTGATTGATGGTGGAAATATTGACACTGAGTTGTCACACTTATTGTTAGGTTTTTGTGAAATTAGAGTGCAATATAGTGAAGCGAGCTTCCAAGTCTTGAATATGCGTATGGTCCATGATGACGAGGGAACACAAAAAAGGGGTGGGTGGGACCACACAAAAAATGGGTTATGGGTGAAGTGTATCGCAACGATCAGGGCGTCGAGTGGAATCCAATGGGGTAAAGCCGAAATAAGGGTGTTGTAAGGGGTTCGGGTCCACAAGAAAAACAATTTGATGAAAAATGATAGGTATGACTGCGATAAGGGTGAATAATATTGTAGTGATGAAATTCCCAAATGCTTAACAGGAAGAAATGTGTAGAAATTTTGCAACTTGAATGGAGACATAGTTGCACCGCAATATATCTTGTATGTTCTATTTTTGTTTCTATAATAAGGTTTAGGTATTCAAGGGTTATACAAACAAGGGTTTTCCCTGTGCTATATCTTTCTGATATACGTGTGGGGTCCAACAGTAGTACTCGACCCAATATCTCAGGGAAATAAATAAGGAGGCTAGACTATGCCCTTAGCCGTACTACCTGACTACCAAGGTATAGAGAGTATCTTCCTGAGTGTTGTTATCAATGACACTATAGCAGTCAGGCAGTCGATCAGTTTATCTATGGAGGTGTAATGTCCCCACTTTGGGACACCATTACATTACAGAGCGTTATGATGACCAGAGTAGCCAGATGGAGGTTATAGCAAGTACAAAGATTATTGAGAGGTATTTTGGGGTTCGGCTTGCATTTCTCATCCTATCTCATCATTATGATCCATTCTGCACAGGTTGGCTTTGGTTCCGTTTCATTCTGACGATTTCCATGATTTTGAGTATTTTGAGCTATAGGTCAATTAAATTCACTAAAGAGGTCATTTTGGGTGAAATTCTTGGAGGAACCTCTCAGTGTAATAGCTCATTGGAATCGGGAGGGGAAAAAATACAAGATAGGATTGTGATAAGTGACTTTCAGTGGCCAGGGAATCCATAAGGAGAGATAAGGTGTTTTTCAAAGGTAAAAAGGTTAATTAATTAATTAAAGTGATTTAATTAATTAATTAATAATTAATAAAGTAAAAGTCACTTTGGAGGGACAAGGTGAGAAGGAAGTATAAAGAAGAGGCAAGAGCCTATATTCTCTCATTCATGGATGATTATCTTTTGATATCTGGCTTGTAACTAGTGAGCCCATACCTTGGGGGTTTTGAGGGTTTTGACTTAACAAACCCTAGAGGACAATTCGGTGGTGAAATATTCCACCTATCTTGTCCTAATATTGGTATCAAGGATGCAATACTCTCCCACGCCATTCTAGTTCATATATATTTAGTGCAGGAGGGTTCCACACCAGCCACAGGCACAGGAATAAAGAAAGGGCACACCATTGGGGGTTTCCAGAAAGGGAGGCACACCATCCATTCAGGGAAGTTCATTCCAAGTGATTGGCAGGGCTTCTGGAGATTCTATAACTTGGGTTTTCATTGCAGAGTCTTGGCCATTAAATCTAGTGCATTTCAGAGGATTTTTATGTACCATTTGATTTACTAGATGCATTGGATGAATTGGAGGAGAGGAGCACACTTCATAAAGTGATTTCAGTCATTTGATAGATCATATCTTCACAATTTCACTTGGGACTTCACAAGGGAGGTAACTGGGTCCCGATCTATCATTCTAGTGGTTTTGTGAAGCATTTGGAGACCTCTAGGAGGGTGGAAAAATTATCTAGGGTTTCAAGCATCTAGGGGGCGCACCATTCCTGGGAGGGAAGTTAGATCCATGAGTTTGAGAGGGATCTTGGAGATTTGAGCACCTGGGTTATCCTTGAATTTTCCCGATCTATAGTTTGGCATAGTCATCGGAGGATTTGGTAATCTTTGACAGCAGGGCCAAATTGTGAGGGTATCCAGTGTTCCAGCAGAGCGTGGCATCATCCAGGTTTGGGTTTTGGCACTTCATATGACCAGATATATTCTTGCAATTGTCTTCATTAAGTATTTAGCCTTTGGAGGCTTGTAGTCTTCTATTGGAGCATTTTTTAGCAGCTCTTATTATGTTTATGGGATCCATTTGTTGATCATTCCAGATCGACCTCACTCTTGTATCAGGTTCTTGATCATTATATTAATAAAGGTCAGATCTTTCTATTGGTTCCATATTTGGTGTATATTGTACTTTCATAGATTGTATCTTCAGATCTATGTGTGATTATTGAACATAAACCCTAAGGCTGAAATAAATAGGTCAACCTGCAAGTAAACACATACAAACAAGTAAATCAACAAAGTATTTGACGAAATGCCACAACCAGAAAAGTTTAAAAATTCATGCAAATCGTGATGTTCCTAGCATATTGGCTTGGGACAATTATTGTGGTATCAGATCTTAGACTCCTTCTAACCTGAGGGGTCTTCCATAAGAATATATGGATATTAAGGATTTTTCTAGAGAGGTTGTACATTGTGAATGGGAATATTACTACGACCTTAGTGAGAGAACTAGGGCTCAAGTAACATTCCAACAGTATTTATCCATGAACAATCCTAGGTGGAGTGCATATGAGATTAAATTTTGGGTCAATAAGATAGAAGAATGCAAAGCTAGAGCAGCTAGTTGGAGGGAAGCACAGAGTAACCCCACACCCATTAGGAGTAGGCAACTTTGCTACAGTTGCAAGGTGCCTTGGGAACCAGATCATAGATGCAGGGGTAAAGCTAAGAAAAATATTATTGAGGTGCACTATGATAGTGATGATGAGGTATGTGAGGATGGAGCGATAGATTCTTATATGGAGTAGTCTGATGATGATAGTGACTCTTGCATAGAGGATAGTGATTATTTCATGCTTGAGGAGGACAGTGACCCTTGCACATTGGAGGGACAGTTGGATGGACAGGATGATAACACTGGTGTTTCAACAGACATATCACATACTGTTGATGACCTTACACCTCAGCAGAGTGGTGACACTAGTGAGGATTCACACGTGTTATCACCTAGAGATGACAAGCTCCCTATGGTGACCATGACACATCTGTCATCCTTCCAGACACCTACAACAGACACATCACATGAGGATAGCAGTAGCATAGAGGATCTGTACATGAGGGATGCACACCATGGACATGTAGATCCATAGATCTAGGAGGAGATATAGGACGTGTAGACATTTGACCTTACACACACACATCATCATGAGGAGAGGGGGGCACTCCTTGTGGAGGCTCCACTGTTTTATTAGACTGTGGAGATTGATAGTTGGATGGGACACTTGCTTCCAAAATCATCCTTCCATGATGAGGATGTACCCTTTATTGGTCAAGATGACCCTAGCACATGTCTAGACATGTCTATATGGGATCCAAGTGTAGATGATAGTAGTAGGGTGAGTGCATAGGAGGATACGGCTGCTCATACAGGATACTGTGTGATTTAGAGGAAGTTAGCATTTGGTGATGAGGTGCAGTGGCATACAGGAGGACCCAGTAGCATAGCAGACAGTGGGAATTTCATCACTTTATCTTCTGCAAATAGTGTTGTTGGGGATTCCATTGTTTGTGCTAGCAGTGAGAGTCATGAGGTGGAACCTCAGAATGACTATGATCAAGAGTCACACTACTTTATAGGACATTTGAGGCTCAGTGAGGATATGATCATGGCATCCACTCAGTGTTTTGATGACACACATGCATTAGTGGAAGATTACTGTTGGAGGGAATCAGTGGCACATGGTAGTTTAGATGAGGGATTTACCATGGATGACTTTCATACCCTCAGGGAGAGAGTGTCTATGGTGAGGACTGACTACCAGTAGTTGTTGACAGAAAGGGACTACCTATTATGGATTGGCAAGATGTATCCCAGGGCCTTGAGGGAGCAGGAGTCGGAGGTGAATAGACTCACTCATGATTTGGAGAGCACTCGAGGATTCTTGAGAGGCACACAGATAGCTCTTTGAGAATCAAATGCCATATCATAGGAGATTATTGGGGAGATTCACTAGAGTTCCACTACATCTATATTAGTGGGGAGTTAAGTATATCCTTCAGTCACATTGCTAGGGGATGTTGATGATTGGGTAGAGGAGCACCCATTGATGGAGGAGCGTGAGGAGTACCTAGGATCATTGATGAGTATGGAGAGTTATGATCTGGAGGCACAGGAGCTACCCTCCATGAGGATCTTTGAGGAAGTTGAGCACTTACATATTCATGGGGACTCCATAGCTAGGGACAGTTTTGAGGACACTTCCATTTGTGTTCTGAGAGTGGTTTACATTCATGTAGAGGTTGATCCATTGGTACACCTAGGAGCTATGATGCAGCATGAGTATATAGGAGATGAAATGGGTATGATGGAGCATATAGTGGTGAGTGATATCTCACAGATACATGTTGAGATGTACGGTGGGATTTAGAGGGGTATATTGCCTTACAGGGAGGAGACACACTTAGGGGAGCATGCAGATGTCACTCATTTGCAGTAGCACCTAGTTAAGAGAGTTCACCTTCACCATACCAGCAGTTTCATGGGATATGAGAGATGGATGTTGGTGGACTAGCAGTTGGAGGAGTTACTTACAATTGTACTGGATGATTGGGGTTTAGTGATGACTACAGATGAGTATTTATCATGGATATCGATGGACGAGATTCTGGTCGAATCCTTGGGATTGACCAAAGTCTGTGGTATCTTCCAGTCCTATAGTCATCTACAGATGTTTCTGGTAGACTTTCCTGACACATTTATCATTGACAATAGCATGAGGAGTGATAGACAATGGTGGAGGGCATGGATAGTGAGTAGGCCGAGACCACCTAACAGGAGTACTTTTAGGGCATCCAGTAGGATAGAGGTGGATTGTCATAGGCAACCAGATGAGGTTTGGTGCATGATGGTGAGAACCATAGTCCAGGTGATAGAAGATGAGCATAGAGGGATTTCGACATCGATCAGTCTAACATAGGAGTAGCTAGGGGAGACTGAAGTGATAAACTCCCAAGTTTTCCATGGGATCCGAAAGTTCATTTTGTTAGCAGGATGTTTTACTTCATGATGACCCAGGTTGCACTAGAGAGTCACATACTCCACCTTGGGTTGGTTTGGAGTGGGTCGGCGGGGACTTTTCCTATGGATTGAGGCAGTTTCTCCCTCTTGATCATCATGATAGGGCATGAATATGGTTGGGCAGGTACTACTCCCACAGAGATACTTTTACAGGTGCATTTTTTGGACAACAGGTCCAATTGCCATAGTTATTTCATCTTGAAGATCCAGGAGTAGGGGATACAATATATGGACAAGGAGCAGTTAGTCTTGGTCAGAGTATTGAAATGCCAGCATGGTGATATGAAACAAAGACTAGCATGGGACCCGGGGATTGCAGGGTTGAGCATTTCACTAACTGACAGGGGCGAGTGGACCTTTGCAAGGTGTTATCACCATAACAATTTTTAGATAGGATCCAAGTCTCGAAAATTTAGAGAAGAGATACATCATTGTGGAAGTGTGTTATTTTGGAGGATAAGGTCACATATGGTGGCATATGGACAAATATAGTAGAGACACGGGGGTGATGGGACCCGGCCAACCACAGATCTCAGACACCATAGATCAATGGTCAGCAATCATATCGGGCAATGAAATAGCACGAGAGTTAATTGTTTGAGGGAGGGTTGGGGAAAATACCATGGTTTCATTATGTGGATGCATGGCACCCTCAAAGGAAGATCAAGGTGAAAAGAGGTCTACCCAAAACCATTATTTCCAACCCCCAATATCGAAAGTTGTTGGGACTCGGCAGACCGTAGATCTTGGAGTGGCCCCGATCGACGATCGAGACACATATCAGGCATTGAAGTAGCACGGAGGATAATTTTCAAAGGCGAGCTAGGTAAAATACCATGGTTTCATTTCTTGGACGTGTGGCGCCATCAGAGGCACATCGGGGCGAAAAGCGGTCTACTCAAAACTGTTTTCTCCAATCCCTGATATCGAAAAACACATATAAAAAGAGGGCCCCAGGTCATTATTCTATAATATTTCAAAGCACTCAAACGTTTGAAAAGTGGCGCAAACCATCGATTCAAAATCAAAGATCAACAGTGAACCAGATTCGAGCATTCTCTACTGATTCATGGGTATTTCTCATCATGGCCACAAAAATTGTCGTTTCATCCATAACAGAACAAGACCTCATCTCTAAAGAAGAAGCCCTAATTGACAGGGATTTTGATGTATTTGACACAGAATTAATAGTCTCACTCGTTTCCATGTCCAAATTCAATCTGCTAGACAATGTTGGAAAACAAATACCTTTCCTCGGAGCATCCCAAGCTTCCATTACCCCTTATGTCATAGAATTCATTTTCCCTTTCCCAGAGTTCGTAAGCTGGTGTGTCGAACAATATTTGTAGGAAGAAAATGTCATTTTAAATAAGTTAGGGTCAAAGGTCTTATGCAAAGTAGATAGTCCGTCAATTCTACACACCCTCAGTATACCAGAGTCTTCCCCCACAGTGTCAAAGCCCTTCGAGGAAGAGAAAATGATTACAGTCTACAGAGAATGTCCCTCAGAAGTAAAAACCATGTTTCTAAAAACCATTGTTAAACCTGAACACCATTCTGAGAGTTTGTATTTTCCTATCAATGTAAGCATCATGATTATTGAGGTCCAGTGGGCTTGTTCCCTGCTTAGTCAAATTTTAAGATTGGATAACGACAAGTTTGTAGTAGAAGTCATGATGGGTTTCTTGTTGACATTTTTTAGTTAGAGTCAAGTCGGTCTGTATAAGTTTTGAGAAGTTTATTGATGACAATATGCACCAACAGCTGGTAAATTTTAATTCACTAAGACACTTAAGGTACTACACGCATTTGCTAAGAATGTTCCTAGAATCGAATAAGAACGAATTCCATGAGGCTGAATTCATCTCGACCCAATGAAAAAGGATCACCATGCTTATTTTCATAAACAAGATCATGTCCAAGGTTTATAGTCTCATCTTCGGCACAGACCTGCCAAGGGTTTTAGAAGAAATGAAAATCTATTTGCAACCAAATCCAGAAAGTAGGGTGGGAGATTGGATGTTGTTCATACAATCTACTATGATTTGGGTATATGGTTATCAAGAATTACCTTACCTTTTACCAGCAACCAAATCCACAAACCAGGGTAGGAGATTGGATGTTGTTCATACAATCTATTGTGATTTGGGTATATGGTTATCAAGAATTACCTTACCTTTTACCAGTCTTTTTGACTCCCAAATTCTTTTCTTTAGAGTTCATCAGACAAAGGATCATTTAAGAGATAGAGCATTTTCTGAAAACACACAAGGCATCTAACTTAAAATTTCCTTTCATGATAGGGCCCTTTGTGGTAAAGAACAGGTCATGTTTACCTTAGGTCCAAGCCAAACTCAGTGAATTTGGGTTTACATAGTTACAAGGGAGGAAATATGATGCGCATCAGATCATATCAAAGAATACTGATGACCAGACAAGGCCCCTACTAGCATGAGCATGTTGAAGGACTTGATAAACTAGCTAATCTGGAAACATGTGCAAATATGGAGGTCACTTTGCAACATGATTAGACAAAAACAAATAGATTCTTCCCCTCAGCGGGTCCATATACATAAAAATTCTCCAAGGATGGTTTTCAAAGCTCCAAAGATGAGTGTTTATAACAAGAGGAGCAGTTCAGAGGCACTGGGTGCCAGTATTCAGAAAAATATTCTCAAGAAAATGAAAGTCACACCATCTTCGCAGATAGTAGACCTGGAAGAAGAATAACCTAAAGGGAAAATGATCATGGAGATGGTGGAATGTGTAACCAATAATGAAGAAGTTGGTACAGGAAGAATGCAACAAAGTGAAAGCAGCTCAAGGGTTTTCAGTAGCAAGAAACATATATTTAGTAAGACACCTGGGGTAGTCTACCAATCCAAAGAGGACTTAATGAACTAGTATGTTGTAAAGGAAAGTATGGCCAATAGTGAAACAAGAGACTTATTGCCCAAAGTAGATAAGATATCCCAGCATAATGCTTCCTTTTTCTCAGTCACGGATGTGGAAAGAAAGGCATTTAATATAGCAATAGAAGATGATGATAAAGTGTCTAAAATCAAGATTCATTATGAAAATATTGGTGCCCCGGAAAAAGTAAAGTTTCACAAGAATGCTAGTGACATGATATGTTCAGACTACCTAAGTTTGAGTCTGAAAGTTTCAATATTGACAACACATGCACTCAAATTAGATGGACAATTGAAACAGTAAAAAGCATCCAGCAAAGCCTGGCAGACACAGGTTAAAAGGTTGGAATCTGAAGTCCCTCAAGGGGTAAATGTTTCTTTGGATGAAATATAGAAGATGATCCAAAGCCTAAAGAAGAAGTTGAAGATTCCCTCCATTGACCATCCATAGACAGTAGAACTAAATTCTCTAGAGCAAGAAAAAGAGGCATTCAGACAGGAAGCACTGAATTACAAAGCTAAAGTGTTGCGGCTAGAAAAAAGAGAAAGAAAATTGGTCATAAGCACAGGTAGCAACATCAAATATGGTTTTTATTTTACCTTCTAATACAGAAGATGGATCCAGCACTGATGGATCGATTCAAGCTATGTCCCAATTGAGTTTAAAGATAGGGGAAATCAAAATCCTTAAGGAAGACTTAGAAAAGTTGAAACAAGAGATGAAAATAAAAGATGAAAAGTTGGCTCAATTCCAAAGAGAGAATCAAGATTTGCAAGAAAGGGTAAATAAATTGAAGACTAGGTTAAAAGGCAAGACACTGTTGCAAGGATCTAAACATGTGATCTGGGATGCTATTGCTACAGAGGCTGCTAAGTTCAGGTTTTATCTGGATTTTATAAATGACAAAGATAGTGTAGCTATTGCTACTCGAAGCAGGTGTATTGTGGTTAATGAGATATTGGCAAAGAAACCCTCGGAATGGGCCCAAAATGTTATTGATTTGTTAAACTCTATGCCCATTGTTGATCTTCAGACTATTGGGGTAAAGGACATAACTACATTGATCATTTGGGCCAAGAGGATCATCGTTAAGCACAAGTTGCTCAAATCGGTTCAAAATAAAGCTATGCAAATAGAGCACAGTTTACAGGAGATTGGGGATACATTTGAACAATTGTTTATCAAGGGCCTCCCACCATTTTGGGATGGCAAAGGTAAATTATACAATCAAGAATATTACAATTCTCTCCTCATTCAGTCTAGAATGGATCATTCCAAATTCAAAGCTATGGAGGAGATTCTGAAAGGCCCAAGTTTGGTAGAGTATTTGGCCGTGGACTTTGAGATTTTGAATCAATTTAAAATAGTGAATATTGGGTTGTCGACTATGTCCTATGCTATGTGCATTGACTTGGATATTTTGATAAAGGAAATGATGGACTACGAGATTCCTTGTGACTCAAAGTGGAAGGAAATTGTGTGGTTGGGCAAGACGAAATGCAATTTCCCTGGAACTAGTAAGTAACCTCCAGGTGTCACCAAACCAGCAAGTTCGATAAAAGATCAGGGAAAGATAGATGTCGTAAAGGAAGCTGAGCAGTAAGAGGAATTTTTCCCTAGTTTTGAAACATCTTTTTGTTTAATCATTGTAAATTGGTTCATATACCGAGACTGTCAGTTGAAATTATTATAATCAGTTTTAGAAGCTGAAACGTTTCAGTTTCAGCCATTGTAATAGAATTGTATAAATAGTGGGACTTTTGAATGAATTAATGTTGGCATAAGTGCAAGAGCACCTTTTTGGTTGTTTTGAACTCTATTGTAACTTTCTAAAGCTGAATTGAATATATATGTAGAATATTTTGAAGTCTCTATGAAAATATTCTAATGGTGGTGATATGAGTTTTGTCTTCCTTCATTGTATGTATTTCCTGTGATCTTTTATTCCATTTACATTTTTGTCTGTTTAAATTGGAGAGTTAAAGGCCCAGAATTCGTCTTGTGACACTCTTGGCTTAAGCAATTTAAATTGTGTATGTTTATTCTTAGCTAATTCAGAATTCATTTATGTAATTATCTGATGAAGTTATTTGTTTCTCTTTCTTCTTACCACTCTGATTAAATTCAAGTTATAACTCAAATCCATTGCCTCATTTAGCCTTAATCCTCTGGAGAGTTCTATCGGCTGATCATTGTTTTCATTCAATTTCAGAATTTTGACTCCATAGCCTTGAGTGTTCCTCCCCTTCCTTCCCAGCAACTTTATTAAAACCCCCCAAAACAAACCAAATGTAGCCACTGATTATCCAAGAAATACCCAGTGACACGAGAGATCCCTCTCTAAGTTGAGCAGGCTAGTGCCCAACTCTAAAGTAGGTTGAAATAGTTACCTATGTTGTGTGTCTATTCAGCCAGACAAAATTTACAGAGTGCTAACACACAGGAAATTTGTTTTGACTTTCCATCAGGCTTCAGTGTTGAGGAGAGCACATCACTTAAGGGTGTCTCAAAGAGGTCTTGCAGTACCTCATTTTGGCATCAGTGTGTGTAGTTGATGGAGACTGTGTTGATATTGGTAGGGAATTGGAGGATGGAATCATTTTGGGATGAGGCCATGTGTCATGTACATGAGTTTCACGGTGTTGATATATTTCAGGATTATGCTTCCCAAGGGAGTGCAGTTCATGTCTTGATATGGGACCCAGGGGTCAGAGTGCATGATAGTTCATCTTTGGATGGGGTATATTGTGTGTCCCACAAGTGGACATGGTATCCTAGTATTATACTTGGATCGATTCGGTTATTTCTTGAGGACAAACAATATTCTAGCAGGGAGGACTGTAATTTCCCCGCTTTGGGACATCATTACATTACAGAGGGTTATGATGACCAGAGTAGCCAAATGGAGGTTATAGCGAGTACAGAGATTATTGAGAGGTATTTTGGGTTATGTCTTGAATTGATCATCCTATCTTATCATTATGATCCATTCCACATAGGTTGGCTTTGGTTCCATTACATTCCAACGATTTCGATGATTTTGAGTATTTTGAACTATAGGTAAATTAAATTCACTAAAGAGGTCATTTTGGGCACAATACTTGGAGGAACCTCTCAATGTAATAGCTCATTGGAATCGGGAGGAGAAAAACTATAGGATAGGATGGTGAGAAGTGACTTTCAGTGTCCAGGGAAGCCACAAGGAGAGATAAGGCACTTTTCATAGGTAAAAAGGTCAATTAATTAATTAAAGTAATTTGATTAATTAATTAATAATTAATAAAGTAAAATTCACTTTGGAGGGACAAGGTGAGAAGGAAGTATAAATAAGAGGCAATGGCCTCTATTCTCTCATTCATGGATGATTATCTTTTGATATATGACTTATATCTAGTGAGCCCATACCTTGGGGGGTTTTAGGGTTTTGACTTAAAAAACCCTAGAGGATGATTCGGTGGTGAAATATTCCACCTAGCTTGTCCCAAGCTTGTTCTCAGGGATGAAATACTCTCCCACACCATTGTAGTTCATATCTACTCATTGCAGGAGGGTTCTACACCATCCACGGGCAGAGGAGTAAAGAGAGGGCGCACCATTGGGGGTTTCCAACAAGGGGGGCGCACCATCCATTGAGGGAAGTTTGTACCAGGTGATTGGCAGGGCTTCTGGATATTCTAGCACCTGGGTTTTCATTGCAGGGTCTTGTCCATTAGATCTAGTGCATTCTGGAGGAGTTTTATGTACCATTTGATTTACTAGATCCATTGGATGAATTGGTGGAGAGGAGCACACTTCAGAAAATGATTTTAGTCATTTGATAGATCATATCTTCACCATTTCACTTGGGAATTCACCAGGGAGGTAATCGAGTCTCAATCTATCATTCTAGTGGTTTTGTGGAGAATTTGTAGACCTCTATGAGGGAGGATGAATTATCTAGGGTTTCATACATCCCGGGGGTGCACTATTCCTGGGAGGAAGTTAAATCCATGAGTTTGAGAGGGATATTGGAGATTTGAGCACCTGGGTTTTCCTTGGATTTTTTAGATCTACAATTTGGCATATTCATCGGAGGATTTGGTGATCTTTGACAGCAGGGCCGAATTGTGAGGGTATTCAGTGTTCCAGCAGAGCGTGGCATCATCCAGGTTGGGGTTTTGGCACTTCATATGGCCCAGATCTATTCTTTCATTGGTATTCATTGAGTATTTAGCCTTTGGAGGCTTGTAGTATTCTATTGGATCATTTTGTAGCAGCTCTTATTATGTTTATGGGAGCCATTTGTTGAGCATTCTAGATCGGCCTCACTCTTGTATCAGGTTCTTGCTCATTATATTAATAAAGGTCAGATCTTGCTACTAGTTCCATATTTGGTGTATCTTGTACTTTCATTGATTATATCTTCATATCTATGTGTGATTATTGAACATAAACCCTAAGGCCAAAATCAAGAGGTCAACCTGCAAGTAAACACATACAAAAAAAGTAAATCAGTAAAGTGTTTAACGAAATGCCACAACCAGAATATTTTAAAAATTCATGCAAACCATGATATTCCTAGCATCTTGGCTTGGGACCATTACAGGAGGGCTTCAGGAGATCTAGGTTGATCTTTATACATGTGTTGTCTGATGTTCTACCACTCGAAGGGGTACCAACAGGGGTTACAATGGTGGCCAACATATATGTGCTTAAGTACCACATGTATTCCTTGCATGTATGAATCCCCAACCGTGGGTTTATGCATGTAACGACAAATCTATGTAGCTTAAAGACATCAAAATACCTTTCTACCCTGGAAAAAAAAATTAACCGACACTTTTCTTCCGAGGAAGGTGCTCTGATACCACTTGTAATATTCCAGATATAAAAAAGTATGCAGAACATAAATAAATAACTAGAAATGGCAAATGAAAAACAATATAACCAAAAAAACACCACAATAATATCAAATGATACCAGAAGAACACCAAAAATAGAACTTTGATTACTGAGAGCAATGTTCACTCACCTCTTCGAGGGGGAAACCTCCAGCAAAGTAGATCTCTATTACAATAATATCCAAGACAAGAGTCTACATACCCTCGACTCTTATATATACTAATTATGTCTATCAAAAGAACCATCTAGAGAAAGATCCTTCTAGAAGCGAAAGCTTCTATTAGGTCTTCTTATATTGGACTTATTATTCCTTATTTCTAGGCCTTATTAATATTGACCTTTATTACATGGAAATATAATATTCTACCTACGTGAGGGGTTAGGTCCCTAACAGTTTTGATAGAGGTTGTATGTGTTAGTTTTTAAAATTGTTGTTTATGTCTTGTAGGTTATGTCATTTAAAATTAATAGGTTATAGGAGTCATATAGTTAGATCTTTGAGATAATGGTTATATGGTTAGGGATCCTAGGGGATAAATGATTAGAAGTAGTTTTATTTGTTATACAAGTTGTGGGTTATAAGTCACAAGGATTAATAATGTTAAGGGTTGTATGTGTTAGATGTTATAGGGGTTAATGGTTGTAAGTTTTTATGGTTAATTTTCATAGTGGTTGCTCATTATAGAGGTTATGGGTCATATAACCAATGTTTAGTATTCCATATATGAAATAGTATGCAGAACATAAATAATTAGCTAGAAATGGCAGAGAAACAATGATATAACTATAACAATACTAGAATAATACCATAATAACACTAGAAAGAGAACTTTGATTACCGATAACAATGTTCGCTTTCCTCTTCGGGGGGGAAACCTACAGCAAAGGAGATCTCTATTACAATAATATCCAAGACAAGATTTCTCATACCCTCTACTTCTATTTATACTAAATCTATCTATTCAAAAGTACAATCTAGAGGAAGATCCTTCTAGAAGTGAAATCTTCTATTAGGTCTTCTTACATTTGACTTGTTCTTCCTTATTTCTAGGCCTTATTAATATTGGCCTTTATTACATGGAATTATATTATTCTACCTACATGAGGGGTTAGGGAGGTTAGGTCCCTAACATGCCCTCACCTTTGAAGAACAACCTTGTCCTCAAGGCTTCAAATGAGGGAAATATTGTAGATGGTGGTCGGCTCCAAGTTGGCATATGCTGGAGGGGTATCTTTCCATTGGACTAACACTTCCTAGATGGTGCACTGATGAAGACAACACTCTCTCTAGTCCAAGAGTTCTTGTGGCTACAACCATATGAAACCTTATTCATCCAACTCAGGGAGACTAGTTTGACTTTGGCACTTAGTTCCAATCACCTTCTTTAAGAAGGAAACATGAAAAACGGGATGGAGCTTCAAATGAATGGGTAGAGTTAATCGATAGGCCATCGATCCCATGCGCTTGAGAATTGTATAAGGACCATAAAATTTGGGTGCAAGTTTCTAACTGTGTTGATATTTGAGTGAAGACTTCTTATAAGGTTGTATTCAAAGAAATAATCAGTCCCCTTCAACAAAATGGCCTTTGGAACAACCTTGATCCACTTGTTGCTTCATGTGATTCTGAGACATGACCAAATTTTCTTTGAGGGCACGAAGAATAGCATCACAGAATGTAAGATTTGCGTCAACCTCATGAACCTTTGAGACCCCTGGAAAATAGGAGAGAACTGATGACTTTAGGCCATAGACTTCTTCAAAAGGAGTCATGTGAGTAGTTTTATGGTAAGAGGTTTTGTGCCACCATTCATCTAGGGGTAACCATTGAGCTAGCCTATTTTGTTGCTCAGATGAAAAACACCTCAAATAAGTTTCCAAACATTTGTTGACAACTTCAGTTTGGCCATCTGCCTCGGGGTGATAGGCAGTGTTGAGATGTAATTGGGTGCTTTGTATCTTGAACAATTCTTGCCAAAATTGTTGGTGAAAGTGGGGTCTCTATCAGAGACAATAGAATTAGGCATGCCATGAAGCTTGAATATATTATCCATGAATATTTGAGCCATTGTGGTGGCTATGAATGGGTGTTGGAGAGCACATAAATGAGCATATTTGGAGAGACGATCGACGACCACCATGATGACTAAATTATTGCCCAATTTAAGTAAGCCTACAATGAAGTCCATAGAAATATCTCACCAAATAGTAGGGGGAATCATAAGTGGTTGGAGTGTGCCCGGAGCTTTGACAGTTTCTCCCTTGTTGCATTGACAGACCTCACATTTAGCCACAAAGGTGTAGACACCATGTTTCATACCCTCCCAGAAAAAAAGAACTCTTGACCCATTCATAGGTTTTGGTAAATCTTGAATGCCCGAATATGGGTGAGGCATGAAGTTCAAAGAGAACTGTGGATTTAATTTGGTATTTCTTGCATAAATACAAACGACCTTTGTAGTGAAGCTCTTCATTATGCCAAGAGTAACCTAGAGAAACTGAAGAATCGTGTCGCAATTGGTGGAGTAGGATAGAAATTTTGGGGTCTTGCAACCATTCCTGATGAACATCTTGGATCCAATCTGGTACAATGAAGGAGAGGGAGAAAAGGGACATGTCTTCTTCATATTTCCGGGAAAGAGCATTGACCACTACATTTTCCTTTCCCTTCTTGTAAATGATCTCATAATCATAACCAAATAGCTTGGTCACACATTTTTCTTGCATCAGGGATGAAATTCATTGTTCTAGGAAATACTTGAGAATTTGATGATTAGTTTTGATTTGGAATCATTGACACAATAAATAAGGACTCCAGAGATCCATAACATGCAGAATAGATAACATTTCCTTTTCATAAATGGATTGACCCAAATGTTGCTCTAAACTTTGTTTGCTAATGAAGGCCAAGGGCCTACCATCTTACATGAGGACGGATGAAATTCCTTTCTCGGAAGCATCACATTCGAGTACGAATGTCTTTGTGAAGTCTGGGAGTGATAAAACATGGGTTGAGCATGTAGCATCTTTTAAGGATTGGAAAGAATGATCCTCAGCTGAAGTCCAAGTGAAATCATTCTATTTGAGGGAAGTGAGAGGAGATACAATGTTTCCATAATTCTGAGCAAACTTCCTATAATAGCCCGTTAAACCCAAAAAACCATGCAAGATCTTAAGAGTTTTAGGGTGAGGCCAATCTTATATAGATTCAATTTTCTTATGATCCACTCAGACACCATCATTGTCGACAATATGACCTAGGTATTCTACTTTTGAGGAACCAAAGGAACATTTAGATTGTTTGAGGAAAAGTTGGTGCTTAGTGAGTATATGGAGAACTTGATTCACATGGGAGAGATGGGATGAACAATTTTTACTATAGATGAGAATATCATCAAAGAAAACTAAGACAAAATGATGGAGAAAAATATGAAAGACATTATTCATAAGACTTTTTTAAGTGGAAGGAGAATTACACAATCCAAAGGGAATTACCAATAATTTATAATGACCCTCATGAGTGTGAAATGTATTCTTGGGGATGTCTTCTTCTTTCATACGGATCTAGTGGTAGCCAAAACATAAATCCAATTTTGTGAAGTATTGAGAACCACTCAATTCATCTAAGAGGCCATCAATGACAGGAATGGAGAATTTGTCTTTGAGTGTGAGTTCGTTGAGTTCGCAAAAATCAAGACACATGTGCCAAGTACCTTATTTCTTGAGTACCATGACCATAGGGGAAGAATAGGGGCTAGTACTAGGACGGATAACACCGGCTTCTAGTAATTCATGACAATTTTCTCAATTTCATTATTCTAGGAAAAGGGATGATGATAAGGCCAAAAATTGGGGGAAAGATTTCCTGGTATGAGAGGGATGGAATGATCATGGATTCCACAGGAAGGGGGAAGTTCTTTGGGGGTGGTAAAAACAAATTGGTGGTGGGAGAGGATATATTGGAGGTTGGGATGCACAGAAGGTGTCTCAATAGCATGAATGGAGTGGAGTTGGACTATAATTCTTGAATGACCTTTTTTTATGAGCTTTTCCATGCGATGGGAACTGATGATCTCAGGGGATCCTGCGATGATTCTTTGGAACTTATAGTGTTGTTCCTCCTGTTGGAATTGCATGGTTTAGTCCTTAAAATCCATGAGAATGGGGCCTAGAGTGTGTAACCATTCGGCACCAAGAAAAATTTCACAACCACCCATGTCTATAACAAACATATGGGATTTCAGGTGATACTGACCAATTTGGAGTCACACATTTTCACATCGTCCCCTACATTTCATTGAACCACCATTGGCAATCATGATTTTAAAATTATTGATGGCACAGATGTAAAAATTGACTTCTTGGGAAATGCAATGATGAATAAATTTATGGGTTCTACGACTGTCCACAAGGATGATGACTTTCCTATTTTTGATGTAACCAATTAATTTGAGAGTCTAGGGACCAAAGAAGCCAGTGAGGGAATAAAGTGAAATCCCCAGGTCAACTTTGGGCAGGTCAGAGAGTGGGGTGAGGTCATATGGGGATGGTAGTTCCTCCATGGGCAAAACAACTACATCTTTTTCAGAAATATCTGCATTCACAACCATAAAAATATTTTGTTCATGGCAGAACAACTACATCTTCTTCAGAAATATCTGCATTCACAACCATAAAAATATTTTGTTCCTTACACTTGTGCTCGGGAAAATATTTGTCTTCACAATTATAACAAAGACCCTTGAGTTGACGTTCAACCATTTCAGCCCTAGTTAATTTCTGGATCTTGAGGGGAGTTGTAGGAGGATAAAAATTGATGAGTTTAGAGAGATGAGGAAATGAGGGTTTGCGGGTTTGGGAGGAGACAATCTGTTGGGATTCTGTGGCTCATTGAGCATCTTCCAACCAATTCTGGGGGCGTGCCATGAGAACATGGGCACACATTTCATCTTTGAGGCCACTGATAAAGCATTCCCTACAGAAATCATCTGACATGACCTTTCTTATGAAATTCAAGCGATCAAATGCATAAATAAATTCTTCCATTGTAGCATATTGCTTTAACTTGGTCAAACGACCTAAATGGTGGGTTTTAGAGTCAAATCGATCATAAATTTCAGCCACAAACTGTGTCTAAGCAACATACCCTTGGCATGCCTTTTTTCTCCATTTCCACCATTGCCATCATTCTAGATCCAGATATAGGACACCATAACGAATATTGTATAAATAATGAGTAATTCCATAAAAAGAGAAATAATGTTCCATTTGGGTGACCCATACTGTGGAATTAAATTTGTTCACCTCAATTCGAGGAGGGAAGAGGTCTCGAGAAAAGTGGGTAGTATGAGGACCTTGGTAATGGGAAGATTCATGGTCATCCTGATAAGATGGTTGTTTAGAAGAGGAAGGGTTTTGGAAATGGCCCATGAAGTGTTCAAAGGTGTATTTGAGGCCTTTGATGTAACATCCCCATCATCCAACTGGGCTATGTCACATAAAAGTTTCGAGTTGTGTGTAGATTAAAACATATACACACGAAACTCTTGTGGAACTTTATATACAAAAATTAAAAAAGACAAATACATTTTGTAAATACACATATTCATACAGAAATAACAGTAAACATATTCATGCAACATAGACATAAATTACTCATAAATATAAAAACCACACACAGGAAAAACCCATAAACATAAATTCATCCATAATAATGCAGCATATAATTTAACACAAAATGGACACTTATCTTGGTAAAAATATCACCAACTGCGTGCAGACATTCCATGAACCTCCCAGCCTTAGACCACACTGCTCATCACTCTCAGCAATGGGTCACCCCCGAGATGGGACTAAAATCCACCCAGGTAAAGGGACTCCTAACTAGGTTGATGTATCTCAGACAAAAGGAAATACTTTGTCATAGGTGCCAACTCAAACTAACAACCTACAGTCCCTCATTCCCCAGATGCAAGTCACACCCTAGGAAGTGTGCCCCTTCTCTACTCAGCAGTCCCTCGGTTTCCTCACTTTCCTTCCAGGGATTCAACAATAGGTCGGACAGAAAGTCTCGGAGCCCTATATCTATATCTTGGCACCTTCCATAAATCAAATCCCAACAATTCTATCACCTAGAGATAAATTTCTCATGAGCCTAACGACCTGCCTCTTTAGTATCCCATGGGCCTGAAAACCCGCTTCTTTAGTCTAGCTCCCAAGATAACCAGGTGTAGATATAGGTATGGGTACAGGTACAGTGATAGTAACAGAACGGTACAAAATATAGTTGAATCAGTGAGTGAATGATCATGTAATGATATGAAAATGAACTAAGTCCAAGCTATATGTATGCATGTTCCTAACTTGACGCTTGTCATGTTGGGAGCTACTTTGGCCCATTTGTCCCCATCCTTAGAACTTAAGATAAAATAATTATCCATACTTTATACTTTAAGGAATATTAATATAATATTCCTTTTTGGCTTAAGCTCCCTAGCTTATCCCTTTTCCTTAATCCCCCCCCCCCTCGCCCCCTTTCCCTAACTAGTGGAGTTTAGTCCTCCATATTATTTTATCGTGGTCGGTCTACAAAAAGTGATGTATTATATTAATGATGAGACATATACAAAAATAGGCTCATTGGCCTTTATCATCTAGGCTCTTTGGGCTAATTCAAAACATAAGCCTCCTAGCTTCTAATAACTGGCTCACCAACCTATAAAACACAACATACACACAAAGGATCCATGGCCTCAAAATCGTGCGCACTTAAGTTTGTTGCACGTGGTATCCTGGAATGTGCACACTTCATCATTTTAGTGCACAGTACATGTGCGCACTAAACCATGGAAGGTGCATATAAAAATGATATCAAATGACTCACCATCTTAAGTACATTTGCATTTACATTTACAATTGGGTTCGACCTAGGGGTATTACAATCCCCTCCCCTTATTTATGCACTGTCCTCAGAGCATTATGTACACATATCAACAAGATTTCCAAAATATTCAAAAAGATGTGGGTATTCTACCCGCATTGCATCATCATGCTCCCAAGTAGTGTCCTCAGGACCATACTAGGTCCATTCGACCTTTACAATCCCTATGGCTCTATTTCAGAGTTGTTTGATTTTCCGGTCCAGAATCTGTACCGGATGCACTTGGAAAGCACCTTCTTGCTCCCCGCTAAATCACATTCCAATCAATAACATTATTAGCATCAGGTATATATTTCTTAAACAATGATACATGAAATACATTATGAATGGTCATTGATGTAGGCAATGCAAGCATGTATGTTGCAGGCCCAATCCTCTTTAGGATTTCAAATGGCCCACAATAGCGAGTTGTCAACTTTGAACAATTTCCCAACTTTAGGGAACTTATGTTGGCCTTAACCTTTAAGAATACATGATCACCCACTTTAATATCCTTGTGATTTCTACCCTTGTTAACATAGCTTTTTTGCATGTCTTGGGAAGCCTTTAAATTCTGTTTAATTTTCAACATTTTCTCTTCCATTTCCCTGAGTAAATCTGGCCCAACTACTACTATATTTGTTGGGTTGTCCCAACTTATCGATGTGTTTCACTTCCTGAGATAAATTACCTCAAATGGGCTCATCTTTATAGATGCTTGGTACCCATTTTTATAAGCAAACTCTACTGAGTGTAGGTAGTCTTCCCATTTTGATGGTTTATCCATCGCATACATCCTCAACATATCCTCAATCACTTGATTCACCCTCTTTGTTTTTCCATATGATTTTGGATGATAAGTTGCACTAAAATTCAAATTTTTTCCAAATCCATTAAATAATCCCTTCCAAAAATTTGAGGTAAATTTTAGATCTCTGTCAGACACAATTGTCTTGGGTATACCATGTAATCGAGCAATTTATGTCATATAAACATCATAAATGTTGTATACCATCTGAGTGAGCTTTACTGGAATAAAATGGTCATATTTAGTAAGATTATCCACCACTACCATGATAGAATCATGTTTTTTGTTTGTAATGGGAAGTTTGGTGATGAAATCTATTGTTACAACTTCCCATTTCCACTCAAGAATGGGTAATGGTTGTAGCAAACCAGTTGGTTGTCTATGCTCAGCCTTTACCTTTTGAAATTCCAAACTGTTAACACATAATATTGATCATGATCTCCAAGGATTATATCATTCCATCAACTAAAATCCTCCTTGGATTATGCAAGCTATGGTTGAGTTGGTGTTGCGAACTAGTTAAGGAAGAAGGTTATAGGTTGGATAGGTTGCAAGCATCCTGGTGCAAGTATGAAATGACCAGCATCAACCTCATAGCTATCAGGTACTCCATGAGATTTTTTATCTTGTTTGGATGTCAAGAAGGGTTTGGCTACTTTATTCTCCTATGGCACTACAAACTGGCTTAGGCGCTACGGATTTAGACATGTGCTACAAAATGTGTTGCTGAAACTCTGTTTTAACACTGTTGAACTGACATTTTTGACCAGTTGACTTCTAGGAGGATTTTTGGGTGAACCAAGATGAATTTTAAAAATCCAAAGGAATTTATTGTCAAGCATGTACCCAATAACATTAACGTCTTTCATTTTTCAAACAGGTGTCACGTATTGGGATATTTGAATGAATCTTTGAGCCCAATTTTTTCAGTTTTCGTGATTTCCTATTTGAGACATGTTTTTGTGACACCTATTGCGGCCATATGGAGATGAATTTAACAAAACTGAGAGAGGTTTATCTTCATAACGATATTATATACAAAAATATCTCTCATATTTTACACGTATGTTATGGTTTGAGAATTACAATTGGTGTTTTGAAGCCTATTTTTCAGAATTTCGCCTCCTAAAAAGCAGGAAATTAGTTAAAGCGTGTCATTTTTTGTTTGTAGTTATTTATGTTTTGGGAAAGGGGTTGGAGTTCAAATGGGTGAGCTGGAAAGGACCTATATGGCTATATATTCATTGTAAAATAAGGTTATATGGTTGGACTCTTGTTTGGAGAAGCCATTTCTATTGTTCTTGGGTGTAAAGACTCTAACTTTCGTTTTGCAATTCAATGCAGAAGTTATCTCCTTCAGGAGTTTGAGATTCATCATAGTGTTATGTTTGGCTTGTAAATTTCCTATGTTATATTCGTTACCATTTATTTTCAATACCTTTCTAGTATTTGACTGAGAGTAAATGTTTGGAATTCATTCTATTTTAATTCTCCATTCATACAGGAAATGCTTATTGTGTTGTTTGTAAATCACTAGTTCATAATTGTTGGCAAGGGGAAAACCCGGGGTTCAATGCTACAACAGCGCACGAACAAAAATCTAACTACCGCCCCTTTCGGCAACACCTGTGAAGAAGATGAAGTCTCACCTGAGGTAGAGGCAGGGGTGGTTGAAGGAATCCGATGTCTACAACCTTAGCTCGAACAGAGATATGTGATTACAACACCTTAACAGAGAAATTAGCAATTATGATTCATCAATATTCAGTCTTAGTTTATAGCGCATCTAAACCCTAACAACAGATCATCGCAGCATTCACACAGATCCAATGGATTCAATCACTAAGCATACCAACAGAGATCATATCTAGCATTCGTTCACATTATTCATCACTAAGATATCATATCATATTCGTCTAACATCTAACACTGCACTAAGCATTGAATCACATAAACAAAAGAGAAACCAAAAATCACAAAGCATTCACAACACAGGATACACGTGGTTCACCCCCACCCTGGGGCTACATCCACCAACTCTTCGTCTTCTTTATTATCTTCAGTCAATCTTCTTACATGCATAAAGCCTCAGAATCGACTCCGCATAGGACTGGAGATATGTGCACCTCACCAGATCCTCCTTCCTTGAGTTATGCACAAATCCTTCCACGGTCTCTTACAATCACTTGCACTTAGCTCTGAAAGCCTCACACAATATGCACAAATAAATTACAGCCCTACTTGCACTTAGCAATTACTACTTAGCACTTAGCACACTGGCCTCTTCTTACATCGCCTAGCTACTTATTTATACATTACAAAATAGGATCGAGCATGGGTAAACCCATGGGCCGACATCTCATATTTTCGTTACATAAGCCCAAAACCCAAAAATCCCTAAAAAGGGGCCGATATCCCACGATCTCCGCTTCTACTTGCACTCTGCCTTCGAAATCCTATCGAAGTCCCAAAAGTAGGTCAAACATGACCAAGGATCCTCAAAACTTAGTCAAGGGCCAACAGGCCCCCAACACTCACCTATGACTCATCCCAAGTCACTCTTCTCTAGCTAATTCTGCCTCAAAAGAATCGAGCTTGGCTCAAGTTGCTTCGACCTGTTGTTGTGCCACGACCTCCTGCTTAGTGAACTCTTGGATTACTGCTTCATTGGCAGGTCCCTCTAAGCGTTGTTCAATTGTAACGACGACTTTCTCCAGTTCTGCTCCCTACCTTCAATCTCTGGGAACAGTTGGCATGCCTCGTCCTATATTGGTTGAAGCCTCTGAGTCACTTCCATGACTCTACTCTCAATGGTTGACAGGAGCTTCAACTGCGCTTGTATTGTTTCTACTTGTTGCTTCACCTCTTGGAGTTGTGACTCCAGTGCCTTCAATTCAAGATCCTCAGTGAGTCGCTCATAATTCTAAGCACTGCGATCACTTAGTTGTTTGAATTCCATGGCAAGGGTCTTGATTCTTTCAACTGCACTTTGAGCAATTGCTTCTCATTGATCATGCACATCCTGCAGAGTAATGGGCACTGTTCATAGCTCCAGATTTGTAATTCTTTGTTGAAGTTTTTGGATGACTTCTGCAAGTTGCGCTACTTGGTATTCTACTGCTTCTTCCTCCTTCTTCTCCAAGCCTGTCACAGAGAGAAGTTCTCTATTTACTACTTATTTTACTCCGACCTACTTCGCGAGAAAATTTTATTTCTCCTATTGGATCTACTCTCTCTCTCTTCTTCTAACTTTGCTTGAAGGGCATCCCTCTCCTATTGTGAAATCTTGTGTTGCTCTATAACTTCCTCCTGTGCTTGATGTAGGTTTGTTGTGATCTGTGCTTTCTCAACTTGTTCTTGATGAAGGCAGGCTTCAATTACATAAGCTAGTCTGTGGAGTTGGTCAGGCTCATCTCCCAACTCTGGTTCTTCTGAGGGCAGGGGCGTTGTGGACACTGTGCAGCTCGAATAAAGGGCTTGGTGTACACCTCTTAACTTTGCTTCAATTCTATCGTACATGGATTCTTTTTTTTCTTTGTTTCTTTTCAAAATATCTTTTGAGGCATCTCCTACAGCTGAAATAATGAAGTTGAAGTCATCGACCATGAGTACACTCTTCATCTTTGGCTTATTGGATTTGGACTTCTTCCACGATGAAGGTTTCATGGGGGAAACCTTCCTTTTCTTAGATGGATCAATTTCATCAGGGAGGTTTTGTGGTAGTGTTACTTCGCCTTACATATCTTCATCTTATTCTTTTTTCTCTTTGTTCACTTCATCATCACCTCCTCTTCCAGGTGACTCGGATGCAGTCTCTTCTAATGTGTTGTGTACTTCCTGTACATATTGCTTCTTTTTCTTCCTTCTACTACTTGGGTCATCATACTCTTCTCAAGTAGCCACCGGATTTCCAATGAGGTCTGAATCAGACAGCTTTGCAGGGTCAACAGGGATAAGGAGTTATGCAGAACAATATTTAATGATTTCTTCTAGGTCCTCTATAGTGAGCTTGTAGTAGTACTAAAGTTCTTCTTTTCTTTCATCAGCATGCGCATTAATATAAATAAAATGCCTATCTGCGTGGAATTTCATGAGAGGCGTGAACCTATCCAGGGTGTTCGACGTCATACGAGGGAAGGAATCAATATCCCTCCTAAGTTGTAGGTAATAGGTATGAAAAAATGTGTTTGACTATCACTGCTTTCCCATATCGCTTGAATACCAGAGTGTGGTGAACTTCACAACGAGCGGCTCGAATGGATCGATGTTAGGGAAGGTCGCACCTTTCATCATCTCCCAAGCAGTAAACATGATGAGTTGTTATAACCATTTTGGCTAATGGTTATAATGCCTCCAAAGGCCATATTACTTCACCATGGCGAAGTGCCATGCTATGTTCTATTGGTATCCCGACGAAGTTCAAATTCTAGGATCCTTCCTTCTACGTAGTTCCTTCTATAACTTTTTGTAACTTTTCTATCTTTGCTTTCTTCTTATTGATTTTTCTAGCCTTCTTCCTGGTGATATTCGTCTCGGTATTCCTCTTTCCATTCTGATTCTTATCTCCTTTTGGCATAGTAACTTCACGTTGTGGATGGTTTTTACCAGGGTTCAAGGGCAATACTTCTTCTCTGTCTGGTGTAGGTTCTCTACTCTCCTGTACAGATAGGTTTCTCAAGTCCTTGTGTGTCCTTTCAAATTAGACATCCAAGTTTATGGTTCTAAGTAACTTCGACCCATTATCTTGTTCTTCAATCAAATGTGTGATCCTCCTAGTCATGAAGTCTATAAGTCTGGCTTCTTCTACTCTAAGACTTCTTCTTCTTTTATTATAGCTTGATCCTTTTCGATCCAAGGTTTTCCTAGTAACATAGCAAATGGAGTGTTGTTCTCAAAAAATTTAACAACCTCAAAATCTTCCTCTGTCGAAGTTCCATGAGCACTCATAGATATCTATGTAAGTCTTCCACACAGGGTTATCAGCTTTCCTCTAAACAATCCTATTCCTCCCAGTGAAGGAATCATAGCAAGCTTCCCTAAAATTTCCCAAGTTATTTATGTCATGATATTCACCTGTGTTTCCTCATCCAGAACATAGTCAATGTCGAAGTCTCCTATTCTTGTTTCTATGCATTCTTTTTCTTTGAAGATCTCTGGTAAGTTGATGTTTCTGTGATCATTCAGAGTTTATCTCATTTGCAATAGTTCAGTCTCTGATTCTTTCTGGGGTTCTACCATGGTCTCGGTTTCTTGACCTTCCTCGGGGCTTTCTTGTCTCATATTCATTCTTTCAACCTTAGCAATCATTCTAGGGCAATCCAAAACTTCATGATCCATAGCTTTACAACAAAGACAACTAGGTATTCTACTAGAGAATTCCTTAGCAAGATGTCTCGGTCTTCTACAACTATAACAAAGAGTCAATCCTCTCTTTCTTTTAAATGATCCCCATCCCTTCCTGTATTGCGCACTAGGATCATGGTAGCTAACCTGCAAAAACTTATTTCTAGGATCTTGCATCAAATTTTTAGTCCAAACATTCTTTCTATGCATAGGAATAACATATCTTTCATTATTTCTATCAGATCTACTCATATCAAACCTTTTCTCTTCTAGTTGTTCCCTAGTTTTCAGACTAGGATAAAATTTATCAAGTATACCTAGATCCATACTCTTGAAACAAAAATTTCCACTAATCTTACTTTCAGCAAAGCATAAATCTTTCAGATCTAAAACTTTTCACTATTCTTACCTTTACCAGAGCACAAATCTTTGAGATCCTACCTCGTTTATTCAGATCTCACTTATATTTTTAGCACAGATCTTCACAATCCAAGTAGATTACTACGCACTAGAGCGATAAATATGTGCACGAAGCCTTCACAATTTCAAGTCAGATATTCTCATAGAGCTTCTTCTTCCTCAGTTCCCATCAATCATAGTTTTAGGTCCCGGCAACGGAACCATTTTTTGGCACAGGGGTAGACCCGAGGTTCAATGCTACAACAACACACCAACAAAACCCTAACTACCGGCCCTTTTGGCAACACCTATGAAGTAGATGAAGTCTTACCCGAGGTAGAGGCAGGGGTCGTTGTAGGACTCCAGTGTCTGCAACCTTAGTTGGGACACAGATCTGTGATTACAACACCTTAACAAAGCACTTAGAAATTATGATTCATCAATTTTCAGTCTTGTTTTACAGCGCAGCTAAACCCTAACAAAAGATCAGCACAACATTCACACATATCCAATGGATTCAAGCACTAAGCATACCAACAAAGATCATATCTAGCATTCGTTCACATTATTCAACACTAAGCTATCATATCAGATTCGTCTAACATCTAACATTGCACTAAGCATTGAATCACATAAACAAAAGAGCAACCAAAAAGCACAAAGCATTCACATCACAGGATATACGTGGTTCACCCCCACCCTGGGGCTACGTCCCCCAACTCTTTGTCTTCTTTATTATCGTCAGTCAATCTTCTTACATGCACAAAGCCTCAGAATCGACTCCGCAAAGGACAGGAGATCTGTGCACCTCTCCAGATCCTCCCTCCTTGAGTTACGCACAAAGCCTTCCACGTTCTCTTACAATCACTTACACTTATCTCTGTAGGCCTCACACAGTATGCACAAAGCAATTACAGTACTACTTGCACTTAGCAATTACTACTTAGAACTTAGCACATTGGCCTCTTCTTACATCGCCTAGCTACTTATTTATACATTACAAAATAGGCCTGAGCATGGGTAAACCCATGGGCCAACATCCCCTATTCCCGTTATGTAATCCCACAACCCAAAAATCCCTAAAAATGGGCCAAGATCCCGTGATCTCCACTTCAACTTGCACTCTTCCTTCGACAGCCTGTCGAAGTCCCAAAAGTAGGTCAAACATGACCAAGGATCCTCAAAACTTGGTCAAGGGCCAACAATAATTCATTCTTGCTTAGTGCTCTGTTCTAGTAGTTTCCCTCTATGTATGTTCTTCTGAAGCTGCAATAAGAATTCATCCATGGGTAGATTCTCTTACTATGGTGGACTTCCCCCTCTTTTCAAACTCTCATTTCGTAAACTCTCAATTATTGAACATAGTGCTTACTTTGCCTCAAACCTTCAAAAATAAACCAACTAGCCATTAACAGTTAAGGCATTGAGATTTCAGATTTTGACTCCATTGCCCAATGATACCTTTTCCTTGCTTGTCCTACCAAATTTTATTAAAAATAACCTGTTCTTATCAAAAATCTGACCTTCTGAATGTTATTGTTGAATGTATTTTGAGTCTTAGAGCCTTTTGGTCCTTGAGAGAGCCCTCTCTGATTGTATAGGTCAAAAATACAGTCTAAATTAGGTTGAAATGGTTACCTTAGGGTTTCCTTGATATATCCCAAGGAAAATACCGAGTGATAACATCTTGGCATCGTTGTCGGGGATGAAGCAGCGAAGAAATCTTCCCTGGGAGAACGACAACGATCAGATCCCCTTCTTGATGGTGAACAAGAAGAGGACATATGTTTGATTGTAGATATTTCACCATGGCGACTCCACTATCTAAAGATTAATAGGTGACTCCACTGGGGATCCAAGTATGGAAGCCATTTTGTCTCAAATGTTTTCCTTTTTTGATTTCTCAAATGTAGTTGGTTTTCCAAACCCAATGCTTAGCAGAGGTGAATGGGAATGTACTCTTCCTAATTTTAAAGGCAAAGATTGGGAGGTTCTGACTGATAATCTGTTGGATTTTCACAAGTTTGTTCATGAACGTCAGATTGTGCATGAGGATGTCCAGATCAAACTTTTAATATACTCATTGAAGGGAGTAGCCCTTGATTGGTGCAGATCTCTTCCACCTTCAAGTATTAATTCATTGGAAATTTTTCATGATGTTTTCAATATATTTTATATAGAAAAAATTTCAACTGAAAGACTTTTTGAAAATTGTTGTGATCAATTTGAGGATTTCATATAGTACCTTGAAAGTATTGATGAAGATCTAGGAAGTATGGATGATGAGGATATGTTTGAAGCACTTTATCATTTTTCTTTGCATGTTTATTTCCATGATGATCAATATATGTTGGTTGCATATGAAATCGTGAAAGGAATGAATGTAGATTCCCATGTACTTTTTTTGCAAACAAATGATGATTCATCTTCTCCTTTGTGTACACCTAAAGAAGATATTCAGCATCATGGTCAACCTATAGAAGAGAAAGGAAATAATTGTTGTTTTATCTAGAAAATACAGAGACCACCTTCTCCTTTGACTGAAGAAGAAATAGATATGCTCCTGCATAGTCATGTTACAACCCCTGCTTACACAGATTTGCAGTGTTCACACAGTCTCGGATATGAGAGTAGGACTTATTCCATTTCTTAAAATGTAAATTTGATTTTAAATAATGACATTCATGTGTTTGATGAAACTTTACAGGAAGTTAATGAACCCATTTATGATGATGATTTCCAAACAGGAAATCAGCTTGTAAGCCTTGTTTTGTTTCATGAAGAGGATAGGGATGTCACATTTAATAGTCTTGAAGGAAGTTTGTTGTTCAAGGATGATTTATAATGTGATTTGGAGGAGTATGAATCTAAGATAGACATCATGCTAGAGAAAGAACCATAATTTCCGATGCTTGAGGAATCCACAGTAGATATTCCAAGAATTTGTCTGACTGATGACACTCCTGAGTTATCTGTTGAACCTAAGTATGATGAGTACACCGATGATTATAATATTGTTTCTCTAGAACAATTTGATGAAGGTTTTTCATGGAGGAATGACGGTCTTCAGACAGATGTCATATCAAATGAAGGATGTTTGGATATCCTCTTTGAGGATGATCCTAAGCAAAATAAATTGGAGCACGCAGTAGTCTTTGATGAAGCTTGTTATTTAAAACCTCAAGACCATGCATTTTTTCATGACCCTTTTGTTGATCTTCAAGATTCATTTAATGGAGGAGTATGTTATGTCATGGATATTTTGTCACAGGAATTGAGGAAAAGTTTGAACATTCATGATCAACAGCATGTCAGATGGTAGTTGTCAGTTTCCTTTTTCAGCCTGCTCAAAGAAAGTGTGAGAAAATTTCAAATAAGTAGACAGTTATTGGATTGGCTTCACTGGAATTTTTGTACCATTTGATTCAGTGGGAGTTTTTCAGTAGATTAGAGTAGGAGTGTGTTAATAAGCTCAGCATGGCGAGCATTTCTTTCATCAATTTCCAGTTCAGTTTTCCAGTATGATTTTTAGTTTTCGGTTTTCATCTTCAACTCAGTATTGTAGGGCATGTTTGCATTCAGTTTCATCTACAGTCACAGGTTGCAGGTGGAAGAGTGAGACAGAGGTGGACTAGGCACTTGGTATATGTTCTTTGGTATCCTGAAGGGGGATGCCATCCCCAGTTGGAGACATTTATTATCACATATAAAGTTTTGTCTTTCGGTAGCTCATGAGGAAAAAATTTATAGTGTTTAGCTATCGAAAGTGCATACTTTCGGTAGCTTAAATATCAAGTTTCATATGCCCTTAGCTACCAAAAGTGCAGGTGGGAAAAGTGGCCATTTGTCTATCACGTGCATCACTGAATGTTCTCTACATGTCATCTTCAGTCAAATAATGTTGAGATCATCTCCAAAGAATGGGTTGTTTACTTTTGTTCAGTCGTTGTGGTTGGTTTAATGTTTCTTTTAACTGAATGATAACACTAATTGCACCCCATCCTCATGATCCTAAGTGCCACAGCAATGCAACAGTCAAAGCCAACATCACATCTAGCATTCACGTACCTGCAAAATAAAAGCAACATGTGTTAGCTCAGCATGCAAGAGTCCCAGTGCACATAAGGAGCCAGCCTCACACCAAGACACGCGGCGAATAACCCACTGACAGAGGGAAACATTATTCTCTATCAAACAATTGTACAAACTCGAGATGAACAACAGTTACCATTTAAACATCTCGTTCTAGAATTTTCGGTAGCTTATGGTGCCCTGAAATCACGTTGTTAGCTGCCAAAAGCCATGATTTTTGATAGCTAAAGCACCCTTATTTTCGGCCTGTTAGCTACCGAAATTGTAGATTTTTCCAATGATAAACTGCCTTGGAAAAACTCAATTTTATCAGTCGTGGAGAGGTTGTTTTACATGCTCAAATAGTCGATTGACATCTAGAAGTCATAATATTTCCAATGGTACCTTTAGATATGCATTTGGAGCATGGGAAGACATCAAAAATTTCCCCGCAAGA
The DNA here is from genome assembly GCA_000966675.3 of Picea glauca. Classification (NCBI taxonomy): domain Eukaryota; kingdom Viridiplantae; phylum Streptophyta; class Pinopsida; order Pinales; family Pinaceae; genus Picea; species Picea glauca. Next base: position 239,820 of record JZKD02S1963317.1, read on the forward strand.
CAGTTCTTCATTTTTGTGCAGACATGGCCCAGAAATGTAGGAACGTGCCCAGATTTCAGTTAAACGTTGTCAGTTTGTTTCTCACAACTCTTAGTCAGTTTTGGGGTTGATTCTCATCTATTTAACCCTCGAGGCTTAGCCGTTTCCTTATTTTAAATACTCATTATTGAAAATCAACCACTAAACCCTAATTTTATGGATTTAGTTATACTTTCACTATTTTTGGTTTCGAATCATGAGACACATGTTCCTTTCTGGAGGAATTTCTTTTGTAATTCGAATATTTTCTTAGTGATTTGAGAAGGGGGAAGAAGACTTGTATATTGTATATCTCTTTGATGAGAGAAAGGGGGAGGAACCAGAGTATGGCCTCGTGGTTGTATCTTTCATTTTCAGTTTAATAAAACAATGCAAAGGCATGGTTTTTCTAGATCAGATATTCTTGTGATGTTTTTTACAAAGTTTATCTATTTCTTAGTTTCAATACCATTTCATGTGATCTTATTATCATTCATTCTCAATTTGTAACTATTTTTGGAATGGAATTCATCCTTTTGTTAGATGCTCTATTGCAGGATTGGTTATAGATTTTTTCTTGCAGAGAATTGAAGGCCCGGAACTCATCCTTTGTTAGATTCTCTGTCCCAATAGTCTCTTTCCATTGATTTATATAAGGAACTCACTCTTTTCTAAGTGCTCTTTGTATTTTGATATGTTTTCTCTCTATTCCGCTATCACACATTTATGAATCTTTCTCTTTGTAAGAAGCTTCTTCCTTGTCTTTGTTCCATGGATTTCCATTGTTGAACACTCATATTATTTTCCTGATCATTTGAATCCATTCTCAATGGACTATTCACGTCGCCCAACCCACAAAACCTAAAAACCCAAAACCTTTTAAAACCTACAGTCTGTCCACTATTTTTGTGCATTATTGGTTTATCATTAGTTTTTGTGACATTATTTGAGAGATCCCTCTCGTGGTTGGAAAGGGCAGTTTCCAATCCAAAGTGGTTCGAGGTTACCTCGGGATTTACTTGAATGCAACCCAAGTCAAGTTCCTAGTGATAACACAAACATTTGGCAATAAAATTAGCAGCTTCTTACTTCATGTCTGGCCAATAATATTGGCTCTTGACAGATGCAATAGTTTTCTAATAACTTGGGTGCCCAACATAAGGTACATTATGCATTTCTCTCAATATCATATTTTTCAATTCATGGGAATTTGGTACATAAATTATGCCCATGTACATGAGAATTTCATCATTATCTATCTTATATTCTTCAATTTTCTACTGCAAAATTGTTAAGAAACAAAGACTGAATACAAAAGCACGACAACAGATATACAAGAAAAATATGAAAAATCTCATTTATTACTATCAAACCCTTGAAGTAGGGAAACATTGTATAATGGATCCTATTATGGAAGGGATCATCTCATGTTCATTTGCCTCTTTGAGGGGGCATCCTCCTATTGAGATACTTCTCAAAATTACAATACTTCTCTTCATGTCTCATTACATTGCTTGAACCCCTTTATATAGTGCAACCATCACCTAAAAACATTCTAGAGGAGGAATCTTCTAGAAGTAGAACCTTCTAAGAAGTCCTCTTACATTTATTATATCTAACTACCATAGTGGGCCTTATTTAATAATATAGTGGACCTAGTCCACCTTACATTGAATGAGCTCAAATTATCACTATGGGCCCTCTGGGCCCCCCCACTACCTCTCTAGCTACCTTACATTCCATCCCCCTTATGAAATTTTTGTCCTCAACGTTTGATGTACAACCATATACTAGGGTCCCATGGATAATTGTGGACCATAATGTTGAAGAAGACTGGAGAACCAAGGTCCCATGTAGAAAGGAAAGCCACCATGTTGAAGTAGTCCAACCACCATTGTAAGCCTAGGTCCCATGTCCAAGTGCTCATGTGAACTCCCCGTGGAAGATTTTGGAACCCAATAACCAACTCAAAATGATGCTCCAAAGACTGACACCTATCATGTGGATCCAAATAAGAAGATCCATCCACATAGTGAAAAAGGTTCATAGCGGAATCTGGAAGGAATAATACCATTGTAGAATATGTAGGATGGACACTGGTAATAATCATTGTCTCTCGATTTGTCACATTGATGCTCTCTACAGAAGGTGGATTAGAGTCATCAAATAAAATATGAAAGTGGTTGTCATCCCATAAATGACAATTATCCATATACCGATCATCATAATCGGCCTCAAAATCATACCAAGCATATATTTCTTGATTATATTCATCCTTAATGTATGCCATAAGAAATATATGTTGCATGTTACTACGGAAACTATCATTGAGGCCATTTGCAAGGTCATGCAATTTAGCATCCAATGTGTCATACAATTTGGATTTGAATGCTTCAAGAATTCCCTTGAGGGTTTGAGAGGAAATAGTCATATGATCACCCTATGAACTCTTCAGTCTCACAGCCATCATGAAAAAACCCAAAAAATAGAACAATAACTTGCAGCAGAAAATTGCGGCGTTTTCCGAAAAAACCCTGAAAAACTGTTGAATTTAAAATACTCATAACTTCACTTCCTGGACTCCGTTTCGGCTGTTTTTGTTTTTGAAATTGGGTGAAATTGTGAGAGGAACTCAGATCTGTAATTTTTTGGGGAAAATTAGGCCTCCAACTGCTATAGAAATAAGAAAAAAATTGTGTTGTCGTCCACAGAAAAAAATCCTGAAAATTTGCAGATTTTAAAACTTCAATATATTGACTTCCCGGACTCTGTTTTAGACGATTGTTTTTCAACTTGGGTGTTTTTCCGAGAGGAACTCATATATACAACCTGTTTCTACAAATTTTGTACATAAATATACCAAAAAATTATGGAATGTTGTGGCCCTCTTTTTTTTTCCTCCGAAAAACAAATCTGCAAAAATAAAAAATATTTACCCACAATGTCTGCCAAGAAAAGTGCTCTGATACCACTTGTTAAGAAACAAAGACTGAATACAAAATCACCACAAAAATATACAAGAAAAATATGAAAAAATTCCTTTATTACTATCAAACCCTTGAGGTATGGAAACACCGTACAATGGATCCTATTATGGAAGGGATCTTCTCATGTTCACTTGCCTCTTCGAGGGGGAATCCTCCTATTGAGCTACTGCTCACAAATAAAATACTTCTCTTCATGTCTCATTACATTGCTTGAACCCATTTATATATTGCTACCATCACCTAAGAACATTCTAGAGGAGGAATCTTCTAGAAGTAGAACCTTCTAAGAAGTCCTCTTACATTTATTATATCTAATTACCCATTTATTATATCTAACTATCATAGTGGGTCTTATTTAATAATATAGTGGACCTAGTCCACCTTACATTGAATTAGCTCCATTATTATCACTATGGGCCCTCTGGGCCCCCCACTACCTCTCTAGCTACCTTACAAAAATACCTTGTTATAATTTTGTCACTAATTCCTTGTATTGAAAATATGATTTTGCAACCTCCAAAAAATTTTCTTTCAAATATGATTGGTACATGTCAATGGTTTTATAATGCAACTCATGCACTCTTTTGTTGAATGCATTAGCCACTTTTTTCTCTTTCCCTTTGATATGCTTTATATCAAAGTCATATTCACTAAGAAATTTTAACCATCTGCTTTGCCTAGCATTTAGAGTTGGATGATCAAATAAATATTTCAAACCATTATGATATGTCCTCAGCTCAAACCTTTTCCACATGAGGTAGTGCCTCCACTTCCTCAAGGCATGCATTATGGATGCCAAATACAAATCATGAGTGGCATAGTTCCTTTCATTCTCCTTCAACTTCCTTGATTCATAACATACAACAAACCCATTTTGATTGAGGACTCCACCAAGTCATTCTTTACATGCATATGTGCATACAATGAAGTCTTCATTTGGATCTCCAATCCTTAGTATTGGATCACTTGTTAATAATTTCTTCAACTGTTGGAAACTATTTTCAGAATCCAATGTCCATTGAAACTTCACACCCTTCTTTTGCATGGAAGTGATTGGGTGTGAAATATTTGAGAATCCTTCAATAAATCTCTTATAGTAGCCTGCAAGGCCCATGAATGATTTGACCTCTATCACATTATTTGGCGTTGACCATCCTCTAATGGCTTCTATATTCTCAGGATCCATTTTTATCCCATCCTTTGAAATGATATGCCCCAAATAATGAATTTGCTTCTGATAGAATGAGCACTTCCTCAGTTTGGCATACAACTAATGCTCCCTTAATACTTGTAATATCATCCTCAAGTGTTTTTCATGCTCTTCCTCTGACTTAGAATATATAATAATGTCATCTAAAAATACAATGACAAACTTATCTAAGTATTCTCTAAAAATACCATTCATTAAACACATGAAGATAGTTGGTGCATTTGATAACCCAAATGGCACCATTGTGAACTCATAATGACCATACCTTTTTCTGAAAGCAGTCTTTCTGATGTCTTCTTCTTTAATTCTTACTTGATGATAACCGGACCTAAGATCAATCTTGGAGAATATTTTTGCATCTTTCAACTAATAAAATAGGTCATCGATCCTTGGCAAAGGATACTTATTCTTCAAATTTACTTTGTTCAACTGCCTAAAGTCAATGCAAAGTATCAATGTTCCATCTTTTTTCTTCATAAATAAAACCGGGGCACCCCAAGGTGACACACTTGGGCATATATACCCCTTTTTCAGGAGCTCTTCAAGTTGTATTTGCAACTCCTTCAATTCTGGTGTACTCATCCTGTAGGAAGTCTTGGATATTGGAGTTGCTCCAGACATCAAATTTATGGAGAAATAAATGTCTCTTTTAGGGGGTAATCTTGGTATTTCCTTAAACACATCTTCAAAGTCTTTTAGGACTGCATAATCTTCAATATTTGAAATGCTATATTTAGGTGTCTCTTTCATATGTGTTGCAAATAATTGACTTCCTTTTTTGTAACATTTCTTCAGCTGCAATTTTGAAATCTCTCTGACAACTATTTCCTGGGAATTCCCTACATTGTCCTTAGGTTCCCTTCCTCATCCAAGCAAGTAAATTCCTTGTTATGACAGTCTAGGATAGCATGATGTTCTTCCAACCAATCCATCCCAATTATACAATCATAGGAACCTAAAGGAAAGATGTTTAAATCTTCCCTAGTCTTCAGTCCATTCATGTCCATAAGACATGACTTAACCATATCATTAAATTTTCTTTTGGCTCTGGTAGCCAGCAGAACCAACCAATATTTTCCATGCTTGCTTCTTGGAAAATGCAAATTTTCCACCATCTTAGGATCTATATAACTATGACTAGCTCCCGAATCAATTAAAATAGCAATGGTTTGGTTGTTGATCATACCTTCCACTTCAATCATATGTGACTAATACTCTATGTGTTTATTGTCCAGGTCTTCATAGATCCTTGGTACATTTATGTCCATGTCCTCCATTGTTTCCACTTTTTGTACATTGTGAACAGTCCTCACTTTTTCACCTCTGTGAGGGCAATAAATAAACATATGATCTCCTTTACAACCCCAACATTGAATAGGTGGTTGCCTTGGCCTTTCACCCTCTGTCTCCATCATTTTGGGTTCTCTAGAAGTTGGTTGTCCCTATAGATTATTTCTGAAGAATGGTGCTTAGTTCCCTTCTTCCTATGATCCATTTTGAATGTATTCTTGTCTTCCCAAGCTTTTTGGAAAGTTTGCCTTGCTTTTTGTTGATCATATAGGCATTTATCTCACCTTATGGTCTCCTCCAATGTTTTGGGATCATCATATTGTATTTTTTCACTGATGAATATTAAATGTCTCATCCTTCATGAAACAAACATACTTCAACAATTATAAAATCCTTATTTCATATTCATCTATTCCCATACTGCCAAGTTTAAGTTCAAAGAAATCTTTCATTTTCTTGTCAGTATCTCTTAGTCAAATATTTATTTTCAAAATACTTCTTGAATTCCCTCCAAGTAACACTTTTATATTTAATGTGTTACACCTGCACTAGTTGATCCCACCACATGGATGCCTTTCCCTTGAGTTGATAGATGGAAATTATTCCTTCTGCATGAGAGGAATAATTATTCAATTGAAAATACTTTCTCATGCCCAGCAGTCATGTCTCTGCATCTTCATCCTTCTTTTGCTTACCGTCAAATATAGGAGGTTTGATTTTTTTCATTTCTCCTTGTAGCTCATCCACCCCATATATTTTTTGTTAACTCTGCAAAATGTGCAGCCAACAAAACTTTGTCAAGTTAACTGACTCATCAATTTCATGGAAAATATGAACCATTCTGGTTCAATAATATATCAGAATTATTCTTATGATTTCCTAAGAACATGATTGCCCAGATAAAAAAATTGGGTGATCAATTATATTCTATTGTCCAATACCTTTCCAACGCCTGCTTCCATACTCAATTCTAAGTCTTGAGCAGAAAGTTATGGTTATTTGAAAATTGTCCATTAATTTTTTTGTTCATCCTTCAACATGGCGCAAATATGCACTGTAATTATGCATTTTTTCACCTACTCCATTAGAGTTTTGATAGGATCTCAATTTTGTTTCTTCATATACATATTTTGGAAAATCTATCCAACTTTCACCACTTTTTGGGTTATGGGATGCTAGTTACAACATGTTGAAGTTCTAGGCCAATTTGTGTTTTTGGTCGGGAATGCTACAGGTACCTTATTTTCCATATTAAACATTTTTAACATGCCCAGAAATTTAATTAAGCTCTAGGAATGTCTTCTATGGTTCAATAGATTTACATTTATTTCTCATGCACCTCAATCTGATTCTGGAGCAGAAAGGTATGGCCCTTTCGAAGTTAGTTGGGTCTTAAAATTTACCCTCCACTGTTTATCCTATAACTTCTTCATAAAAGCTTCACTTGAAAAATGGTTTACACCATTATAAAAATCTCTCCGAGATCTTTTATTTGATCTGCAGAGACAAAGTGTACCTTGGTGCAATCTGTTCTCAGGGTTTTTGAGTAGCTAAAAACTCTATTAAGGGCCTCCAAAACACACTGCAAAAAGATGACCTTCAAAAATTATAAAATGTCGCGGAAATTCATTGGTTTTTTGTTGTTGTAGACCATCCAAACCATAGGGTAGTGCATGCTCAGCGCAACTATAACCAGTTTGGATTACTTCTTTGTCATGCCAATAACTGGTGCGCACTACTTTTTGTCGCGCACAAATATCTACCATGCACAATTTTGGTTCATGCACTAATATATGTTGCGCGCAATTTTTGTGTCATGCACTAGTATTCCACGCACATTTTACTATATGTGTTGCACCATGACAAAGTTTAGTATACCCCACCACATGCACCATTAACCAAACTTTTTCACGATAGCATATACCCACATTACGCATGCACTAACAAAATTCTTTTGCACTCTGTCAATATTACGCACACCATGCGCACCATTATTATGCGTGTGCACATCACACGCACCAGTATTATGCATGCACCATTCAATCCACACCATGAAATGCTAAATTTAGTGCACACACCCATGCGTCAAAATTTTCCATGCATTACCACTCTTCATGGCGCAGCGCCAAAATTAAGTGTGCACACCTGCGTGCCAATATTTTTCGTGAATTACCACTTTGCACTACGCAGTGCCAAATTTTAAGTGTGCACACTTGCGCGCTAATATTTTTTGCGCAATGCCACTTTGCACCGTGCAGCACAAAATTTTAGCATGCACACCCGCACTCCAATATTTTTCCGCGTAATGCCACTCAGCACCGCGCAATGCCAAATTTTAGTGCGCGCACCTGCACGCCAATATTTTTTTGCGCAAAGCCACTCTACACCGTGCATAGCCAAATTTTAGTGCATGCACCCGCATGCCAATATTTTTTCACACACCAATATTTTTCCACAAAACCCAAGTTTTTCACTACGCATCAGGCATTTTTAGTGCGCCCACCTACACACATTCATTTTTATGAGCATCAATTCCTCGTGAATTTCGCTACAGAAATTGGAGCTTTTGCCTAACTTTTTCCCAATTTTTACCATAGACATTCTACAACTATGAAATTTGTTCAATTTCACCCTGATAACACCAATTCAACCTCTGCAACAACAAATCGCTATTGGTTGACATCCTTGGAATGAATTTTTCCCAAACTTAATTCACGAATTGAGAATTTTAATCAACTAATCTCGCTCCATCTGTCATGGCTTCCCTGTAACTTCAAATTCGACCAATTTTAGGTCTGAATTTGCTAGAACAGAGATTAAAACAAGAATACCTACCCACTTGGCCAAATTTCTCAATTTTCCCATGAATTTAACAACAGAAATTGGGGCTTTTCCTAATTCGACTCAATTGCTTCTAATTTTTACCATGGATGATCTGTAACTTGAAATTTGGCCACTTCGAAATCAATCCTCTGTGAAATTTTGATTCAACTCAACTTGCTCGGCCCATTCAGGCTCAGTGTTGAAAACTGAAGCTCTGATACCATATTGTAACATCCTTAGCATCCAATTGGGCTATGTCACATAAAATTTTCGAGATGTATGTAGATTAAAACATATACACACAGAAAATCTTGCAGAACTTTATATATATAACTTAAAATACACAAATACATTTTGTAAATGCACAGATTCATATGGAAATAAAAGTAAACATATTCATGCAACATAGACAGACATTACTCATAAATATAAAAACAGGTATAAACCACACACAGGAAAAACCCATAAACATAAACGCATCCATAATAATGTAGCATGTAATTTAACACAAAATGGAAAGTTATCTTGGTAAAAACATCACCAACTGCATGCAGACCTTCCACGAACATCCCAGCCTTAGACCACACTGCTCATCACTCTCAGCAGTGGGTCACCCCCGAGCTAGGACTAAAATTCACCCGGGTAAAGGGATTCCTAATTAAGTTGATGTATCTCTGGAAACAGGAAAGACTTTGTCACAGGTGCCAACTCAAACTAACATCCTACAGTCCCTCATTCCCCACATGCTTGTCCCACCCCAGGAAGTGTGCCCCTTCTCTGCTCAATAGTCCCTCAGCTACCCCACTTCCCTTCCATGGCTTCAGCAACAGGTCAGACAGGAAGTCTCAGATCCCTATAGCTATAGTTTGGCACCTTTTGGAAATCAAATCCCATCAATTCTCTCACCTAGAAAGAAATTTCTCACGGGCCTGACAACTTGCCTCTTCAGTGTCCCACGGGCCTAATATCCTGCTTCTTCAGTCCATCTCCCAAGCTAACCAGATACAAATATAGGTATGGGTACAAGTACAATGACAGTAATAAAAAGGTACGGAGGACAGTTGAATCATTGAGTGAATGATCATGTAATGATAGTAAAATGAACTAAGTCCAAGCTATATGTATGCATGTTCCCAACTTGACACTTGTCATGTTGGGAGATACTTTGGCCCACTTTTCCCCATCCTTAGAAATTAGGATAAAATAATTATCCATACTTTATACTTTAAGGAATATTAATATAATATTATTTTTTGGCTTAAGCTCCCTAACTTACCCCTTTTCCTTAACTTTTAGCCCCCCTCCCCCCTTTCCCTAACTGGTGGAGTTTAGTCCCCCATACTCTTTTATCGTGGTTGGTCTACACACAATGATGTATTATATTAATGATGAGACATATACAAAAATAGGCTCACTGGCCTTTAGCATCTACGATCTCTAGCCTAATTCAAAACATAAGCCTCCTAGATTATAATAACTGACTTACCAGCCTATAAAACACAACACATACACAAAGGCTCCATTGCCTCAAAATCGCGTGCACTTAAGTTTGTTGTGTGCGGTATCCTGGAATGTGTAAACTTCATCATTTTAGTGTGCAGTACATGATCACACTAAACCATGGAAGGTGCATACAAAAATGATATCAAACAACTCACCAGCTTAAGTACATTTGCATTTACATTTATAATTGGGTTCAGCCTAGGGGTATTATATTTGAGATCTTTGAGGACTTTGATGTGGGAACATTGTTCCTTGAGGATATCAATAGAAGAATTGATTGATATAATGTTGGCAGTGATAGTATTGATGTCTTCCTTGTTTTGGTGATTGTCAGTAATCAAGGTATTGAGTCATTGAGCTCTTGGGGTAGCCATTTGGAAAAAAGGAGCAAGAAAATGGTATAGGGGGAACAAAAGGGGTCTGGAGGGGTGGGTGGGACCACTAAGAAGAAGGGTTTCAAATGATAGGTATCATTGTGATCAGGGAGAAAAGGGGGATCCAATGGTATAGGGTCCAAATAAGGGTGTCAGAGAAGGGTCGGGTCCATAATAAAAAACTTGTGTTAAAAATGAGAGGCATCACTAGAATCGGGGCGAAGAGAGGAACCCAGTGGGATAGGTCCCAAATATGTGTGTTGACAGGACCACTATACTTCAGCCTGAATAATACTACAGTGATGAAATGCCCAAATTATTAACAGGAAGAAATGTGTAGTAATTTTGCAACGAGAATGCAGAAGGCACAGTTGCACGGCAATAGATCTTGTATGTTCTGTGTTTTTTTTTTCATCCCCAAGGGTAGGATATTCATGGTTTCTACAGATAATGGTTTTCCATGTGTGCTATAGCTCTCTAATATACATGCAGGGTCTAACAGTAGTACTCGGCCTAATATCTTAAGGCACCAACTAAGGAGGCTGGAATGTGCCCTTAACTATACTACCTGACTACCCAAGTACTAGAGAGTATCTTCTCGAGTGTTATTCTCAATGGCACTATAGAAGTCAAGTGGTTGATCGGTTTATCTATGGAGAGATTTAGGAAATATAGGCCAATCTGTATACATGTGTTGTTTGATGCGCTACCACTCGAAGGGGTACCAACAAGGGTTACAAGGGTGGCCAACAAATGTGTGCTTAGGTACCACTTGTATTTCATGCATGTATGACTCCTCAACCATGGGTTTATGTGTGCAATGATATATCTTTGTAGCTTTAAGATGCCAGAATACATCTCTATCCTAAAAAAAATTAACCCACAATTTTCTTCTTGGGAAGGTGCTCTAATATCGCTTGTAGTATTCTAGATATGAAATAGTGTGTAGAACAAAAATTATTAGCTAGAAATGGAAAAGAAACAATGATAGAACCATAACAATACCATAATAACACCAGAAATAGAACTTTTATTATTGATAGCAATGTTCACTTGCCTCTTTGAGGGGGAAACCTCCAGTAGAGCAAAGCTCTATTACAATAATACCCAAGACAAGACTTCTCATACCCTCTACTTCTATTTATACTAAATCTATATATTCAAAAGAACAATCTAGAGGAAGATCCTTCAAGAAGTGGAAGCTTCTATTAATTATTCTTACATTTAACTTGTTTTTTTTTATTGATGGGCCTTATTAATATTGGCCTTTATTACATGGAATTATATTAATTTACCTGCGTTAGGGGTTAGGGAGGTTAGGTCCCTTACACAATGGAATACAATGAAATAGGTTATATAAGTGTGAGTATTTATAGATGTTATATGATAAGATTTGATAGAGGTTCTAAGGGTTAGTTATTATAATGTTCATATCATGTGTTCTAGGTTAATTATGTCATTTAAAATTTCTTAAAGGTTTAAGTTTATAGGAGCATAGGGTTAGGCGTACTCATTGTGGATAATGGTTATTATAGGGTGAAAATTCACAGGGATTATAACAATTAGGAGTTATAGGTGTTATTCAAAGTAAGGGTTAGGAGATGTATGTGTTAGAGTTTAGGTGTTAGAATTACAAAGTTTATGTGTAAGAATTATAAAGGTTAGAGGTTAGAATAATAATGTTTATTGGGGTTAGTTGTCTAAGATTATAAAGGTTAAGGGATAGGTGTTATATCATTATTTTTTGTGTTAATGGTTAAATGGGTTATGATTTACAAGGGACTGTGGTTAGGGGTCATAAGGGATAGTTGAGGATCATAGGAATTAGGGTTGATACATTCTTAGGAGTTACGAGATATGGTTTATGTGTCATTGGGATTACAAGTTTAGTTGGGTTATTGATGAAGGGTAATAGGGTAAAGTTTAAGGGATTATAAAAATTAAAAATATGTTGTTATATGTTATAGTGTCTAGTTTTAAGGATTGTAAGAACTACGACTTAAGGGTTATAAGGATTAGGGTTGACAAGGATTAGGCATTATGAGTTATAAGGGTTAGTATTTTGGGCTAATATCCATTGGTTGTGGTTTCTATATATAGTATCTAGGGACAATGGGAATCTTGTTAATCCATTCATACATGTCACTAATTACATGACTAGGCATCTGACTACATTAAGAGAGTCATAGTTATTCATGTTGTTTACCCACGCTTAGTTGAATTTCTTCACTTTCACATGCAGAGCACTAGGTATAAATCACATTACATCAACATCCACAGGGAGCATTGAAATGCTTTGTTTTAATTAAATAGTCGAATTCCCCTTGTCTATACTAGTTTTGACAATGTTTTATATATATATTGACAAAGTGTCCTCGGACTCGTAATTTTATTAATAAGGAAAAAAGTGATTACAATAAGAAGTGAGGACCCATAATCTTCTTTTTAACCTCACTTGAAGAAGGAGATTGTTTATATAGCTCAACTCTAAACTAAAATATAGGAGAACAACCAATCACATAATCACATGAGTATCATAGGTGTCCTTTACATAGAAGCTAGGTGTTATTATCCTAACAAAAGAATAAACTAATTTCTAAAAATATTTAAACTAGAAAATACTTAGATTATAGAACTTTAGGATTATGAGGCTAACAATCCCCCCTTTAATCTGAAATTTCATTTTTACAAATACCAAGTTCATATTTGAACTTAGTGAACTTTATTCTATCAAGAGGTTTGGTAAAAATATATGAAGTTTGATCTTTAGATGGACAGAACTAAGGTTTGATAATGTCTTTGATGATGAGTGATCTGATGAAGCGGTACTTGGTGTCGACATGTTTAGTCTTTGAATGAAATATTAGATTCTTGGCCATATTTATTGTTGATTGACTATCGATCAATAAATTAGTTTATGATTTCTGAGTTTCACCAAGATCCTGTAAAATTCTGTGTAGCCGTACAATCTCACATGTTGCTTCCCACGCTGATATGTACTCTGCCTCTGTTGAATAATCGTCAATTGTTGTCTACTTTTTGCAATTCCAAGATACTGTTGTTGAACCCATATTCATAAAATAACCTGAAGTGGATGTTCTATCATCAATGTCACCTACAAAATCAGCATCTGAATATCCAACAATTGTAATTTTTTTGGTTCTTTTGTAGAGAAGACCAAAATCTTTTGTACCTTGAATGTATCTCAGTACCCTTTTTGTTGAATTCTAGTGACTTTCCCTTGGTTCCTGCATAAACCTTGAAAGTATATTGACTGAATATGACAACTTTAGTCAAGTGTTTGTCAAATAAATGAGACTTCTAATCAATTGCATGTACTTTGTACTGTTTACCAATTCCCCCCCTTCAAATTTTGAAAGTTTCAATTTTTGCTCCAACTTATGCAGCGTGCAACTTATGAAACTATGAAACTTTATGAAACATGCAACTTATGACACTATGAAACTTATCAAACTTGACTCTTATACATGACAATTCAAATTTCTTCATGGTATATAGTGTTACACATGCCAACGCACTAGATCAATACATTTATATCATTTTCAATATCAGGAAGATTGTTTGTTTCTAGCTCATAGGAATTTTATGTTCAACCTAACTTTTGCTAGATGCCTTGACTTTTTATCATGGCTCACAAGGCTTGACTAGGCTCATAAAGGTTGTATGTTCCCCCTAAATTTTTCCCCAGTCTGTCTATGCTCACATAGGTTGTATGTTCCCCTTGACTTTGTTGGATCATGTTATCATTGATGCCAATGGTTTGATTATTTGGGAGATTGTTGGATCATATGTCATTGATGTAAATGATTTGGTTTGATTGATGTCAAGTAATTGATTGATATGATTCCCTTGATGAGAATGATATATGTCCAAGTGGAAACCAATCGATGCAAGGATGAACTCCAAAGTGGTCCCCTTATGGTGAAAGCCCTCACGGGAAGATGCTTTATGGAATGAGTTATCCTAGAAGAATGGTTGGAGGACCCATGATTGTATGTGGAATAATGA
>JZKD02S1963317.1:276177-288013 GCA_000966675.3 Picea glauca
AGCAATGAAGTCATTCATGGCACTGAATTAATTTCACAGCATTCCAGAAGGGTCAAAAACTATACAAAGTAACCAAAAATTGAAGGGCGCTTCATAGTATTTTGGTGCGCGCACACATGCGCAGGACAAGAATGTACTCTGCGCGCATGCGCGCACGACGCGCGGCTGTCAACGACAAAACCCGCGCACCTGCTAAAACGGCGCATTAATTGAATTGGTTGGCCTCTCAACCACTTATGGACCAGCTCCCAATCTGATTTGACTCCCAAATCTGAGTTGAATCCACAGGGTAGGCGGGTTAATGACCTAATGAAGCCCTAAAGAGCCCCTTTTCACACTTTTAAGAGGTTACATAATTGCCCGGTGATCTGCTATAAAAAGCCATGAAGGAACATTGTTTTCACAAGGAATTTCAGGTATTGTTATGCTGCTAATATTGTCAAGGGCTCATTCTTTGATGATAACACATTGGCAACATTTCATAGAGCCATCCGCCTCTCCATTGAGTGGATGTGCTGGGAGTTCTTTCACCATCAGTCTCATTTCTTCGCATTGTAAGGAAAGTAAGTTTGTGAGGGCCTCAAGAGCCTTCCTTTGGGGGAAGAAGGAACCACAGTTCCCTTCCTTCATCATGCTCTGGTTTCATCAATTGATCAGCTCAAAACCATTGGTGATATCGGTGTCTTTTTGTGTTTATTGTTTATTTATCCATATGTTCACAGTTTTAGTTTATTTTTTTTTAATTATTGCTTGTAGTTTGTTTTGTTTCCTCGAACCCTTCCTTCCACAGCTGTCGTGCTCTGCAAGACCCAATAGGGCATGTAAGCACCCTCGATTTGCTCACCAGGTGACGAATTGGGTGTGAACAACAGTGGATCACAAGCCAATATGATCAGTGAAGAGGTTGTAAATAACTTGGGAATTGAAACTAAGCCACATCCTAGACCTTATTCATTGGGATGGATATGTGGTGATAATAATTTGCAAGTAACCAAGCAATGTAAAATTAAGTTTGCAATCACTTCTAATTATGTTGATGAAGTAGAGCTTGATATGGTTCCACTGGACATATGTGGAATTTTCATGGGAAGCCCATACCTTTATGATAGAAAATCCATATTCTATAGGGAGGAAAATAAATATTTCTTCAAGAAAGATGGGAAAGAGTACATTGTTTGTGCTCATCGCATAAAAACTGACAGAGCTTTTGCAACTACAGGGAAGTTAAAAATAATGGTAAATGAAAGCAAAAGTTTAACACTTGTGTCTGTAACAAAACATGAAGTTAGTGATGCTAAACATGAGATGGTTCAGTATGTTTTGAATAATCATGAAGTGTCACAAGAAGTACATCATGAGGTTCAGTTGCATACTTTGTTTACTATTCATGTTCAGAAGGGGAAACATGTTTTGTCATTATCATTTACATACTCATTATTCGTGTTTTTTTTGTTGCTATTCAGTGGTGTATGGCTGCTAAATGTGACAAAGAATGTAGATGATTGTGCAATAAATGATATGATTACTTTGATAAACAATGTTATCTCATTTTATTTTATTTTGTGATTAGTCAGGTGATCACTGTCCTAGCAGAGAGGATGGATGAAACAAGAAAAGTGGGGAGGCAGTACCCTCACTTCTTACCTGAGTAAAAGTAGACTTTTGGTGGTCCAAAAGCTTCCAAATGGGGAGGAATGATCCAGGAGGCTCCCTAGGTCAAGAAAATGCTCAAAATGAAAGTTCTTGGAATTGAATGAAACCAATTCCATTGTGATCGGCTCGTCGTGTTGATTTTGGCCATATATTTACTTTCTCAAATGGACAATGTATGCGAGAGTTATTGCACTCTGACCATTTTCTCAAACAGCTAAAAAGTCAATATTGACGTCAGCATGACATCACCAAGCTACTTTATTATGATGACATGGAAAAGCCAGGTGCTGACATGTGGCAGCACAGTTAATTGGGTAGATGATGCAGGCATAGACCAATAGATGTTTGACACGTGGTATGTGGTTGATTTAATGTGGAGGTGCCACGTGGCCCAGGCATGGGCTGCCACGTGTCACCCCATCGTGGGTTTGTGGCTTTGTTTAAAAATTTTGCAACTCGTGAGAATGGAACCTGCGACCTGCTGATAGGAGCTAACACTTTGGGAAATGACCAAACGCCAACGCGCCACAATTGTTTCTTGTTGTATAAATCACATTAAATTTATTTAAAGTGAAATATATTGATATGTGGGGCGGAAAAGGGCTAGGGCTAATCCCGATGCCATGGTTATATTTTGGCGTATGACCACAATATGAAGGGGTGCAGGTGCCTTTCTTTAACCACCAATGCGCGAATATTGGCACCCTCCACCTTGTGTATCAGAGTTGGAATATTGGGGCTAGGTGCAATGGAAGGGATGCGGCCCTATGATTATGCACAACGTGACCATTATTCAAGGGCTAAGGGCCAACACGCAGCCCAAAGGACTGGCGCTTGGCCACCTAAGAGCCATATGACCCCATTTTTAGAGTGCGTTCCTAGCCCTAGGGGCTATTTTTTATTTTTTTGTTTCAGACTGGGTTTTTACCCTAAGTTAGTGGAATTTTGTTGATTTTGTGCCTATAATAAGATATTTGTGGCCATTTGAAGGGGGATTTGATCCTAAAAAGAGGCCAGATCTTCAAGGAAATTTGGGCTTCTCTTGGTGGGCCTAAAAACTATATAAACCAGGCTTTTGTGATTGAGGGGTAGCTTTTTGCGCTTGAGGGGTAACTTTTTGATGCAAGGATTTTGAGGAGAAACTTATGTAATTTGGCCATTTCTCATGTTTTGAGAGAAATTTTCTCATGTTTTGAGAGGCATTTTCTCATGTTTTGAGAGGCATTTTGTCATGTAATGAGAGGAGATGGTTGAGGCTTGTATATATCTGAGAAAGGAGGTCTAGCACAGCAGATATGAAGCATGTTGTGTAATAGCAAAGAGTCAATGTAAATATAACTTGATCATTTGAAGAGAAATAAAGAGGTCCTCCACTTGGAAGCAGGCCCGGAGACGCAGCCAATGATTGGTGAACTCCGTTAACAAGTTATTTTGTCTACATCTCTTTCTTGTTTGTTGTTATCTTCTCTTAATTTGCAGCATGGTTTATAATGGTTGAACTCTTTAATCATTGATGAGCATCAAGTAAAAGCCATAATTATTATTCTGCAACAAGTTATAGAGTTTTATGTGTTTCGCATTCTTATCTATCCGATGCATAAAATACATTAAACTTAACTTGTAAATTGTCAGTAAAACCTATCATTTTTGGATCATTGATCAAGGCCATACAGACATTGGGACTACACATGATGTTGGATATGAACCTAGTGTCGATTGTGAGGAAGCATATCCTGAGATCGCTAGATGTCACCTTTCTTGTGGATGACAGTTGTGTTCCAATAAAGATACAAAATATTGCAGGTATTTATTAATTAATTGATTGATTTTTATCATGTACTAATTGAAAATCACATATGTCGAAATTATTTTAAATTAATGATCATAATGTTTTTGCAGGAAATAATGTATTCTCTAGGAACTTGAATGATAAGGCAATAGAGATTTTTGGCCCCACCATTCACACAAGGTCGAATGGCCAAGACAAAAATTTAAAAGATGAATTGATAAGCCATATAGTAAACTTGTTTGGAAATACATTCAACAAAAAAGTGGTCACCCATTTAGCCGGCAAGAGTTTGAAATATACCAGGCCCTAGTATAGGAAAATATTGGAAGAAAACCTCAAGTATGAGCACCCTCCCATGGTTTGAGAGAAAGAGTGGAAGGAATTTATAGAGGATGAAAAGGATAATTTTCTAAAAAGACAAGGAAAAAAACCACGACATGGTAAATTAAGGTATAACACATATAATATTTTTAGTGAAATATGCTCAATTTCGTTTTTTGTTTGTTTTAAATAACAATTGTGACATCTAACATATTTCAAAATTTTCATAGGCTGCCCAACACCTCCAAAGCATAAAATGATAGAATGGAAAAGCACGAGAAACATAAATTGGGCCAAAGTGGCTACATAAAACTAAGAGCATGAATCGTAAGAATTAAATGATTAATTTTGGCGAATATTTATTTAACAATGCCAAACAAATAATTGTTGTATTACAAGCAATTTTAATGATTCTATGCATTGTAGGGAAATAAGTTCAAATACTTTGTCACCGTGGAAGACCTAAATCTTGGTTTCAAGTTTGGTTTTCAAATTATGGTTGAATATCGAAAAATCTTGGGGCAGACACCAATCTCCCCAATTATGCAAATGCAGGTAAATAAAATCAATAAGGCCATCATTTTAGTATACTTGTAAAATCTACTCATGATTGATTATTTCACCAATAACTAAATGTTTATGTATGTTTTAAGAATGAGAGAAATTGAAGCAGTGAGGGTAGAGGTACTCATGAACAACTACCATTTGATAGTGGGGAGGGCATGTTGCATGATATTGCGGATCAAACTAGCCATTCGGATATGTATGCTTTAGAAATAGAAGTGTTTATTATGATTATAGTTATTTATTTGTTGACATATACTTATAAAGTTTCTTCTTTCAATGGAATAGCATGTAGCTCATGAGGGTGAACTACAAGAGGAACAAATGACACAAGCAATGAACACACCATTTGTCACAGCTAGAGAGACAAGTAAAGAGAAATATTGTAATGTTATTTGAAATAATGAAATAGCTATTTCAATAATATTTTAGCATATCAATATGATTGTTTTCATTGTTGAAGTTGACGCCCATTTGCAAATTCCTCCATGCCCTACTCATAGACGTACCAAAAGTATGGTACGTGAGGGAATGGAAACACAATCAACATAACTAGGACAAGGCGTAAGAAATAAATTGACAGATGAGGATGATGATATCCCACTCGTGGGTTTACAAAAAAAAATGATTGTATAAATTTATGGCTTGTATTTTGATCACTATTGTTATTAATATGAATGAATGTTTATATGACTTTCCTCCTTATGCATGAACGTTTATATGTTTATATGTATTGATGAATTTCCTACTTATGAATGAAGGTTTCTATGGTTTCTATGTAAAAGAAATCATTTATTGGGTATGGGGAATTGAGAGCGATGTGAGGGGGGGGAGAGGCCATATGAGCTTCCACCTTCACATGGTTGGCCTTGTTTAGTAGAGAATAACCTATTCTTGAAACAAAGAGAATCTCATTAAGGTATTCTACTTTAGTATTTCTAGAGTCTTTTGCATGTTTAAATGCTTGTTTATTTACTTGCTTATATATTATTTACTCATATAAAAAAATTGTCTTTGATGATTTCGACAGGTTTTGGCGATGGAAATGCAACTCATGGAAAACTATTATCAAGTTGTATGGGAAGATGGACCTAGCGAAAGTACATTGATAAGGTAACAGTTTTGAAGTGTTTTTTATAGTATAGTTAGCCCATTTATTTTATTCCATTAGTGATAGTAGGCCTATGGTTTTATCCCATCGATTTTATTCTATTAAATGGTAGGCCTATGGAAACTCATTTGTCTTACCAAGAAAAATATTCATTGCAAAATAAGAAATGTGAAAGTATTTGCAATTACTCTTGACCCGAGATCAATATTATCCAATGTGAATTCATTACCATGAAGAAATGGCTTTGTACAAATATGGTTTCACATCTCTAAAGCATCCTCAAACATAGCATCTAAATCTAGAGAAAATCTCTCTATGAGAAATAATGAGAAATTAAAATCATGAGCAGCGACATAAAATAACATGACATCAATATCAAAAGGCTTTACATTCTAATTAAACCATGCTTGTTGAATGTAGTTCACATTTCATGAATTTCAAGTAAACAATTTCCATCTCTTCCAACCCTACACAGAGATAAAAACCCTAGCAAACTATCTTCTTTTATTGCATTAGTAATGTATGATCACTTACAAATATTCCACCATGAAATTTTTCTCTTAATGAGCTTTCTAATATGACTTATACTAGACTGTGTAACCTGTAACAAACTCATAAACTTGCTAATAAATATGTTTTTTGTATACCATCATCGTGGAAGAATTTGTGTGTTGCCTAAGTGCTAAACTTCTATCTTTTCTGGACTAATATAACTATTGATATATATGCTACTACTTGCATCATGTATCAAATGATATCCACAGCCTATGTAATCTAATACTCGCATCTTTTGTATGTGGCAACTCGCAACATGTATCAACTGATATTTGTAGCCTGTGTAAGTTGCAACTCGCAGCATGTATATGGTGATATTCATTGTTGGATCATGTTTTCATTGATGCCAATGGTTTGATTGATTGATGTCAAGTTATTGATTTATGTCAAAGGATTGATTGATTTATGATTGATGTAATTTAATATGTATTTTCCTTGATGAGAATGCATAGGTGAACATGGATCAATGATTTTTCATTGATATGATGAAGATGGATCAATGAGTTGTCATTGATACATGATGAAGATGGATCGATTTGGTTTCATTGGTATATGATGCATTGTTTAAAAATGTATAGATGACTCATTATTGTCTTATCATGATTGATAAGTTGCAAAAATGGATGAACTCCAAAGTGGTCCCCTTATGTTGAAAGCCCTCACAGGAAGACGCTTTGTGGATTGAGTTATCCTAGAAGAATGGTTGGAGAACCCATGTTTTGTGTGGAATAATGAGATGAATATCAATGAATTTGTTGGTGAAACTATCCTAGATGGATATTTCTTGTCATTCCATTTCCGGTGGTATGTGGAACGTCACATAAATCCTCACGGCTTGAGAGTTATGGCCTTAAGAAGTTGAAGGACCCTCACATGCTGGCTTGAAGCCCACAAGGTCAAAGAAGACAAAGTTCTTTAAAAGAATAAATCATTATTTAAATGATAAAGTAAAGTGACAAAGTCAAGGTGGATTATTTAAATAATAAAGAGAAGTGACAAAATCAAGAAATGATAAAGTAAGGTGACAAAATCAAGAACGAATATTTAAATGATAAAGTATTGGAGAAATTTATATTTATGGAAAGTGGTTAACCCTAAAATAAGTAAAATAAGTTAAGTGACCTAGAAATGGGTTAAGTGACCTAAAGGATGAAAGTATAAATAAGATAGCAATGGTCTCTTGCAAAACATCCTTTTTGTGGATCAATGGAGAGCCTCTTGGGAGAATATCTTTTAGAGTATTGATGGAGAGCTTCTCGTGAGAGAATCTTTGGTGTGGATCTCTTGAGAATGTGTTGAAGATATATTATGAGAGAGAGGATATTGGGAGGATCTAGTGGACACATTGAAGTTTCGACAAGTCTGAGATCATGACGGCAAAATTCTTGGAATTACAAAAAAACCCTATTTTCTGGTGCGTACGCGAGTTGTTTGTGTATAGGGTACATATACGTGAGTTTTATGTGTACAGGGTGTGTACAATATGTGGTTTGTCTGTGTATAGGAAGCGTACAATGGATAAAATCATGGATATATGTGGTTGAGCTGATGACAATATGTTGAATACTGAAGCAGGTTCCAGATCTGCATTCTATGGGCTCATATCTGTCATTGAGACACTGGTATGGTTACATTATTGTCTTGATGGATACAATTGTTTGTTGTGTTGTGAATACTTAGGGAATTCTTGGTATGGATGCTATGATGTGGTTTAGTTTGGTTGATGGAGTGAGATGTACTATTTTGATTCAGTGGTGATATGATGGCCATAGTACATGATTGCTTATGCATGATTGAGTAGAATTCATATTGTATGATTGATAGAAAAGCATGAGTAGACTATTGGAGACTATGGATGTGTTATGACTAGATGTGGATCATTTTGGATAGTGGAAGACAAAAGAGAATATGATTGCAGGTTGCAAAAGATCTGAGCATGTGATGAAAAGGATAAACCCTAATAGCTCAGGAGGTATACGCAGGTTGTAGTACTTCTTAGGCACGTATACATGTGGGTTGTACTACTGGTAGGGTGCGTACATACATGTGTTGCACTATTGACAAGTCGTGTACCTGTTGCAGATTGATATTTGTTGAGGATTGTTGCTTCATCTCAGTTGGTGTTGAGGATGTAAGTTGAGTCTTGCATTATAGATTTGGTGCTCTTATAGAGTTATAGTCTATTCATTTTTTGCTGAAAAACCCCAAGGATTGTAGTCCGTAATAAAAATAAAATTGTACATACATATTGTGTTCTTTTTGTTCCTTGTGGTGATGACTTGTTGATGATGTATTGTTGATTTATGTTGTTGATATATGTTCACATCTAACTGGTTATAAATGACAACAATGGGTAATGAGTAAATGTTGAATGCTAACTAATGAGTTTTGTGTAAGAGAGAAGTTTCGGGAAAAATATCCCCACACTCATTCACCCCCCCCCCCCCTCTAAGTGTGGTAGGTGTGTCCAACAATTGGTATCAGAGCAGACCTTCACTGCAAGCCTTAAAAATCTTAAAGGAGATCCATAGACACACAAATGGATGATGAAATACCAATCCTTGATGAGGAAAAATATTCTACTTGGAGAATAGAGATGAGAGTGTATTTGAAGACAATGGGAGAAGCTATTTGGAAGGCAGCCATTGGTGGATCAGTTTCATTGAAGAACAAGTCAAAGTTTGCAGCCCAAAGGGAAGGAAAGAAGAATGATGCATTGGCTCTCAATACCATTCTTAGTGGACTCTCAAGCCCTATCAAGGAAAGCATGGAACAATACACTTCCGCCAAGGATCTATGGCTAAAGATAGAGGAGACATATCAAAGAAAGAAAGGGAAGGAAGATATTGAAGACCACTCCATCAATATTATCAAAGGTAAAGAATCATCAACCCTTGACTGTATTATTTATAAATGTGATCTTGAAAACATTTCAATTGAAGATAGCACAAAGGAAGATATCAAAAGTATTTCAAATGAAGATATAGAATCTCCAAAGACTCTTGAGTGCAATGATTCAAAATGTGATGATGTTGATTTTTTCTCAAGTGAAGAAGATGATCTAGAAATAGCTTGTGTAAAGTTTGATGATAGTTATCCCATGGAAAGAATAGAACAAAATCTATTAGAACTTCAAAAATAAGTTGAAGAGGGTTTATATAGACATAGAAGTGATCAATTTTATACACACTATAACTATCTTTCGGATAACACTAAGAAGTTTCTTAGGATGAGTCAAAGTCACATATTGAAGTTAAAGGGAATGCTCAAAGAACAAGAAGAGAGAAATAAGACTAAATTGGAAGAAAAGGAAGAAGAGATCACAAGACTAAAGAATGAAAAAGAAGATATGAAGGTGGATGATGAGATTAGCAAAAATTTTGAAACTATTATTCATCTCAAGATCCAAATTGAAGAAACCAAAAGGGTAGAACTTTTGAAGAGTCAAATTAATGAAAACGAAGAGCCATTCCATAAGTTAGAAGCTAAATTCATTGACCTTAAAAAGAAGGTAGATAATTCAAACAAATTCTTGAATAGCTCAAAACTTTTGGATGAGATCTTGGAAAGTCAAAGACCACCATATGATAAATCAGGTCTTGGATACAAAGGAGAATATACACATGCTAAAGAAAGCACCTCAAAGAATCATGAGGAAACTCCATCAAAGAAGGAAGACAATGTTGCAAAGCAACCATCTACGCAAGGCCAAGAAAATTCCAAAAGAACAAAGCAAGAAAGACATCAAGAAGCTATCTTTGGGACACCAAAGCAAAGGTATGAAAGTATTTTTCATGGGCATTGTTATTCATGTAATGAATATGGTCACAAATATTTTGAATGTATATCTTATGAAAGGAGATATAATGGAATATTTCATAACACCATAAGGTGTTGGAGATGTGATAAAGTAGGACATATTGTTGTTCCATGTAATTCCATGAGATGCTACAGTTGTAGTGGATTTGGCCACAAATCCCATGAGTGTTGGAACACAAGAAGAAAGTCTATGATGAGGACTTCACATAGCATGGCTAGAAGAAGGAATGAAGTAAGGAAGGGAGACATCTTTGAAAATATGGATGCTCAGAGCTCAAGTTCTGAGGAGTAGGGACATCTACAGAAGTGGGTGAAAAACACAGAGCA
Source organism: Picea glauca (assembly GCA_000966675.3). Lineage (NCBI taxonomy): Eukaryota > Viridiplantae > Streptophyta > Pinopsida > Pinales > Pinaceae > Picea > Picea glauca. The sequence continues at coordinate 286,317 of JZKD02S1963317.1, forward strand.
GCCAAAATAGAATGAAAGACTGAAGGGAAGTTCAAAAGTGTCATCTACTGAGGCATACGCAGGTGACATTGGTATCAGTCGCTTACATACATGGGCTGACCTTTTATAGGTCACGTACATACGCGATCTATCTGTGCAGCAGGCCGCGTATATGTGGTGAAGCCTAAAGAAAGGGGCTATGCACAGGGATTGTAGTTTTATGTGATGGTATAACTTTGTGATGCAAGGTCTGACATGGTTTATTACAGGTTCTGACACTGTTTGTTGGAGGTTTTCATGAGTCTATATTGGATTATGTAAGGTGATGTTGTAAAATAAAATCTTGGGTGCATGGCACTAACCCATGAGTATGGATTGATACATTTTCAGTTGAAGAACAATGTTGGTTATGACAGTGAAGTTATGGCACCTTGGTTATGTGATATATCTTGATGATGTATTGGAAGTTTACTTGGTGGAGAGCTTGATGCATGCATTTGGAATATGAATGGGCTACACATTGGGACATGTGGTTGGTGAGTTGATGAGGTGATCATTTTGTACATCATTGATGATCTATAGTTGATGCATGATTGGTACATTTCTAGTACATTGATAGAGGCACCTACTAGCGGTTTGATTGGCACATGTTTTATGGAGGATTTGGAATACATGTATGGGATTCATTATTTTTTGGTATTGGTGCATGGTGATGTACATGTTTGGTACACTCATGTATGGCATATGCTTGATATTACTTTATTAGCACAACAATTTGTATTTTTTTGAGATACATGATTGTGGCACTTGGTTCATGATGGAGACATATCATGAGTGACATGATACATTGGTTGGCATATTGGTGGATGCACATGGTTGGCATATTGGTAGATTCACATGTTGGCATATTGATAGAGGCATATGATTGATACATTTCATGGATGATATATTTTTTCACATTGCATGATGTTGATGTACATGGTTGATGTACATAGGTGTTGTGCATGATGAGCACACATTTTTGTATAGGATGTACTTGGTTTATATTTTTCTCATGATTCTTTATTTCATTGTTGACATATTTTTTGCTTCATGATGCTTGGTATGGCATGAGTTTGATGCATAAACATGTCCAAGGATCGTCATATGGTAGCATATTTTTCATCTTGCAGAGAATATAGGGGGATCCATTCTTCTTCCCATGATTCTGGGAGGAGATATTTATCAGATGCATACTTAGAAAAGAGCCCTATATTTTAATAAAGAGCATAGAAACATAATTCCAGGGGGAGCAATGGTCACAGGAGGAGTATGTTCGATGTATATTCAACATTACATCAGCGTGATATCCCTTGTTCAAAAGGGGAGAGATTATTCAGAGGAAGATCAAAGGCACTCGGACAGGGGGAGCAGCCCCAAGAGGAGAATGGCCCTTTTCCATTGATGTCAAAGGGGTAGAGATAGTCACATTGATGTGATTGATGATTATTGATTGGGAGAGATAGTCACATTTGGGAGAGATAGCCACATTGACTATTGTTGATGTGATTGATGATTATTGATTGGGAGAGATAGTCACATTGACTATTGATATAGAGAATTTCTTATCTACATGTTGACATCAATAATTGGTAATTGGTGTTGACATCAATGTTGGTATTTCCATCAATGCCAAAGGGGGATATTGTTGGATCATGTTGTCATTGATGCCAATGGTT
>JZKD02S1963317.1:302192-319042 GCA_000966675.3 Picea glauca
TTCATATATAAGTGTAAACATGTCATTTTCCAATATTTAATCATAAATTCACTCAAAAACACTAAAATAGATGCATTGGAAAATAATATGTCTAAAACCCATGTAATCATGAAAAGTGGTTTATGTAAGGGTGTGGGAAAGCAAAATATGGTTAAAAGTGAAGTGAAAGTGAAGTCAAAATGTTGGTAAAAAGATGACACTTTGGCGACTCAACAACAGGTCCCCCAAAATATTGTTATCTTAACCCTTCATTTTCCCCCTTAAACTCAAAACATGGTTACCGCAATGATGGTCTTACAATTAGAGATTGTTTTTTCTTGAGAGAAATTTCACAGAGAATTTAAGTTATAGGGTGTCAGGAGAACGTTGAAAGCACACCTTGAATGTTTTCAGAAGCTCATGAGGTGTAGTGGTTTGAGAAACCTAGAGGAGAAAAGAAACAACAACAATTGTTGATTTGGGCCACAAGATTTGATCTGGGTCGTAGGATCTTTTCAAGAGAATATATATTCCTCACAGTCATCGGATTTGGAGAATATGTGCAGTTGTTAATCACCGAAGTCCTTCGAAATTCACCACTCTGGTTGTTTTAACCCTTTTGTCGAGAAAGAGGAAAAATCCCCAAAGTCCCGAAGTGAATCTACATCGTAGATCACGGGGAGAAGTGCCAATATTTGGATTTGGCCAAGGAAAAATCTCGACCATTGGATCAAGAATAGACCAGGAGAAGAAGAACTAAGTATAAGGACAAATCTGGGCCATTGGATCTGTGCACAGGCGAACGTGAGCCGTAGATATCATGGAAATTTGAAAGTTCGGCACTCCGGGAGAAAATATTCCTTATGTTATCTGGTGGAAAATCTCCTGAAGTCTCGAACTCCAAAGAAGATCATGATCGTTCATCGTTGAGGACACGTATCAGCGGACTAGCAAGTGTCTAGAAATTAGGTGATCCAGAAGATCATTGTTGAAAAGTGTTTTGGTGTTAAAAATTCTGAAGCCTTGAAGCCCAAAGCCAATCACGACCATCCATTGATGGGTGAGCATCAACTGAGGATCTTCATCCTTCATTGATTCGACATTCGAAAGTTCAGGGGTTTGGTGGTGATCAAATGTGAGAACTCCCAAAGCCCGGAGTTCATGAGGATATCGTAGTCGTTGGTTGTGGGAGGAGTAAGAGTCATCGATCTCAGTTTCAACATTCGGCGGTTCGAAGGTATTGTGCATTAGAGTCGCGGGAAGTCCCAAATCCCGAATTTTTGAAGCCCCGAATCTCCAAATAGCGTATATTCAAAAATTCTCCAGTTCAATGTTCTGATGTTTTGAAGTGTGTTGGTGTGCAATCCTTCGAATCCTAGAGTTTCGAAGTCCCAAAGAGTCGGAGTGACGTGGCATGCTAAAGTCACCTAGGGTGATGTGGACCCACTTTATGTGTGCCACATGTCATTATGATTCATGTTTTTCATAGACCTTTGTTCCAATTGGAACTTGATACGTGTCACCTGTCAATTGGGAAACATGTCATCTCCATATTTTTGCCACGTATCACTCCCTGGTGCGCAGTTGCTAATGAGACCTCAAAAGTTCATAAACTCAGCATTCGGGGGAATTGGAGTATGTTGTTGCAAGAACCTCTGAAGCGCGATGCTCCAGTGAGCCTCTCCAGGATTTTGTCAGTTCGACATTCGAGAGAAGTGTGGTGTTAAGTTAGTGATGCAGGAGCATCATAAGCATTCCCGCAAAGCAAGCGCAAAGGTAGAAGACAACCGGAAATGCAACAGTGCACATTTTGAAGAATGTTTTGAATTTAAATGAAGAGACATTAATGTAATAGCTGGGAGACATATTTACATTTATGTTTTGGATATTGTAAACAGATCTTAAGCGTTGCTCTCATCTATCAGATATGGAGGAATTTATTTGTATTGAATGTAAAGTAGGTAGCCTTTAATTCTAATTATATAGATTAGAGCTATAGGAGGGAAAAATCGTGAAGACACCCTCGCTTGTATCATTGTAGGATATTGAGTTGAGTAAGCTATGGAGTTGTAGAGAGTAAGAACACAGAGAAGAACCCATGTACAGGAATACTTGAGTTAATATAATAAATCTTTGACTCACGTTCATGGTGTTATTATGCTTATTGTTTACATATGTTTAATGGTATGTATACAGTTGCTTACATTATCTGATTATGCATTTGTTTCAATGCTACTTTGTGTGTATGATTTCATGTTAAATGTATGAATTCTGAGAGGAGGGAAGGATGAGTTTCAATTGTTTCTCTTCCTGAGAATTCTTGCAAAGGAGTGCAGTAAATGTCTGCAAGGTGTGCGTTGATGAAGTTATGAGTTTTACCTCAGAAAGTTCAGGAGAGATATCGTTGTTCTCATACTTGCAGAAGTGCAGGATAGCATAGAGCCGTGAAAAGTGTGCACAAGTGGGTTAAATTCTTAGAATTTATCAATCTAGAGGGAAGGATTGAAGGACTATTGTTGCAAGGAGTGCACAGAGTCGAGGGGTCAAATAACCAGTGGTTATTTGCAAATTCCGCAAGTTGTGCGCATAGGGATTCCTTAAAGTCCTAGATTTCCAGGAAAATCAAGCTTAGAAGGGATACAACTTTTGAAGTTTCCAAAGGGAGGCGAAGGTCGAGATCACCCATAAGAGGGAAGGTTCATAAGAGTGTATGCCATAGTGTTTGGCGAAGGAGTTTTGAAATGGAAAGCACGGTGGAAACGCTTCCAGGGGAAGTGTCGATTTACCATGGGTCGTTGGATCTAGTTAAACCAGAAAGAGAGATGAGGCCAAGAGTTGTTCAGTGTGTTAGTGTTGGAAGTCACTCCTGGATTTCTTGCAGGAGCAGAGCCCGACACCCATCAGTTTAATGTCACGATTTGTTTATAAAGGGGTGATCAAATGGAGATAAAGACTCGAGGAGATATAATTCTAACTCGGGGACTGGGTCTGGTATGTAAGTAACAAAGGAGGTCTCGACCTAACTTCAGCCAGTGGGTTGATTAAAATATGAACAGGTGGAAGACTTAGTAAGAAACGTGAACAAACAACTTTGGGCAACAGGCTTTCGGCAGTTTGCAGAAGAAAGACTCTGAATGAAAGATTCGCTTGGTTCGGGGTCTCAATAAACTGAAAGGGGACATGACTGGATCCTCCAATTCCAAGTCACTCAGCGCTGGGAAAATCACAAGAAATGATCAGAGACAGCGCAACTATTACAGTGATCCATTACAACATCATCCTATAATAGCTATAGCTCGGCTAGATCCTCCAATTCCGAGCTTCTCTAACACAGTGTAAACAAAGACATGAAAGAAACTGGCATTCATAAGGCAAGAAGTCTCAAAACTCCATACATAACCAGGTTATCAATGCTTCATTAAAGCTATACAACCGGGAGCTCTACTCAACCATCCATCATTACAAAATACAAAGACTGAATCTATATACTCAGGAAAATTCTCCTCATGGAGGTGTGCCTAAGTTATCCAAGGCTGGGTGTCCCTTCAATCTAACTCGTACTGATATCTTTCTTTAAATTCCACCTTAACTGCGCATGGCTCCTGTAAGGAAGGTAGTTGAGCTATTAAGTGTTCGGATAGCGTGTGCAGACTTCTCTGTCGAGATGAATACTTCGGCATGGCTTCTTCGAGAAAATCGATAGACAGGACCCCTACGGGCAGGCAACTTACCAGACCCTCCATTCCCCTTACTTAATGACTGAAAGGAGGCTTCAACCACCCGCTTGATTTTCATTAACTGCTTCCTCAGGGAGTGACCAAGACGATACGTTCAGGAGCTTCGGCACTTCGCGTCTCGTGGTTGGGAGGAGGCTGGTCCCCGATCTTCAAATTTTCGAGGGGCAAGGAGGTGATGGAACCCAATCATGCACCACATGTCCCTCTTTGATGGACGGATGAAAATGCTTCATGGCATCGCGGGCCCCAGCTTCTATGCTTTCGGCGTTTGCAAGTATGCAGGGGTTGCTCCTTGCTGCTCGAAATCTTGATCAGCGATATGTCGAGATGGCTCAATCTGGTGCCACGCATCCCTCAAATATGACGGTTCTGAACTCATCTGATGCTACAGTGGGCCCCGGGTCCAGAATGCTCTCGCTACTTCATGTATCGGGATACGATGGAGTTGTTTTTTGTGCGTTGGAGTTGCGATGAGCGAGGTGCCGAGATGGCTCTACTTGCTGCCAGGTGTCCCCTCTGGACGGGAGACTGAAAAAACTTTGGTGATACTATGGGCCCAAGTCCTGAATGCTTTCAGCGCTTCACATCTCGCGGCTGGGAGGAGGCTGGTCCTCGTTCTTCAAAGTTGCGAGGGGCGAGGAGGCGATGGAACTCGATCGTGCGCCACGTACTTCTCCGGGATGGACGGCTGAGATATTTTCGGCAATAGTGTATAGCCCTTTTTACTGTCGGCACCCTCCACACGTAACCATCGGCTAAGGCTTATGTGCTATCACCTCTCGCAACTCACGACCTCGCGAGTTGGAGTGTCGAACCTTGGCACTCTCCCTTTGCAAAATCCCAAGAGGCGATGGCTCTTTTCCTTTCCACAATTCTCGCGACTCATGATCTCACGCAACCAAAGGATATAGTCCACCCTCTGAACTCATGAACCCCGATTTCAAGAAATGAACTCACGCATCAACTGATCGCAATCAACGGCCCTCGTTACCTCGCGAGTTCTCCCCGGAGACTTCTGACCGTTCACCTCTTTAAAAACTTATGCGCTATACTTGGCGTGACTCGGCTGACTGCAATTACCCACCGATCGTTGATCTGCTTCACAAAATAGACGTTGGATGCTACCAACGACATCTTGCCCGCTCGCTTGACTTGCTATTTCGAAAAACAGGGATTCTCTCGTGCTACGCTTGGGCACTTCGTGTGCAATCTACAGACCTGGGTGCTTCTGCACCTAATGAAAAAAATAATCGCTAACATTAGGCTCCATGGGGGATAGAGTCATCCCTGCGATGCTCTAAGAACTCCTTCTACAGCTTTAATGCCTTGCTATTGGGCTATGGAGTCAAGCTCAAACCTCTTGCTGAGAAATATATGTCGAAAAGTAAACAAAACCAAACAAACTAAACATAGACGCTCCAAGGAGCTTATTTATGTACAGTCCTAAATTAATAAAACCCTTTACATGGGTCTAGGTGAAAGAAAACTTCCACCATATCCATTCAAGTAGCTTCTTGGATAGAAGCTCCTTCCTTATGTCGATGATCATCAGGGGATGGTGTAACTATGACAGCAGAGTGGTTGCACTCTTAAACTCCTCCTTACAGGCTGGAGTTGAGATGGAATAGGGCGGCTCCAAGGCATAGGAGAAATGCCACTCCATGTACTTGTAGACAGAGTCATAGAATGAGTGGAAAATTCTAGAAAATGGGCGACAGACACCCTCCTCTTCTACATAGTTGTTCACCTGTAGATAAATATCTCTGATAAGCACAGGTTGATGGTGGACAACTGACGTAGGCTCGCTGCTCTCGGGCGGTGGCTGCTCACTGACTGGCTCTGGACAGGAAATATTCTGCTCCTCGGGTTCGGTCTTCCCCCGGTTCAATTTGTATTCATCATAAATAGGGACCATGGGGTGGTTTTGTTTGCCGACTGGCTCTTCAGTATCTCTATAGTGATCAAAAGTAGGATAAGCTTGCTGCTCGTCATCACTATAATATATATCAAAGAGGGGTGTCTATCATTGATATGAACCTCCTCCAGAACAGTGATCCCGTCAAAAAATTTTGTTTTAGGGATAGTGGGACCTACTGGTTTTGGTTGCTCACACATAATATTTTTCTCTTTGATCCCAGGTAAACATATATTGTGAGAAAACCCTGGAGAAAAAGAGGGGAAACCGCTTTCACAATAATTTCTTCTTTAAAAATGGGAAGGCCTCCATCCTCAGAAGCAAGGCTGCTAGGAATATCTGCTTCAACCTGATACTCAGGTGAGCCATCTACCATGGACCACAGCTGCTCTGCAAACTCATAATCTCCACAAGAGGTGTGTTGATCTTCATGAACATCTAAAAGAACAGATTCATCTAATATGATGTCAGATGCTTTCGTTCTGGGGCTAACACAATTACTATCGTCCAACACCTCTATATTTTCACAGCAGATGATTTCCTCCAAAGTAAGGGCTTCATCATGGACCTGGTCTTCAGAGCCATCAAAGGCTTCATGAAGCGAAGAAAACTCCTCACAACAGTTTTCAAACAAACCATCAGCTGGATAGTAGTCTTTACAAAATGAATTGAAAGTTGTATGAAAACTTGTTAAAGAGCAGATGCTTACAGCGAGAAGAGACCGACACCATTCAAGAGCAGCTCCCTTCAATGAATACCTGAAGAGCTTAATCTGGACATCCTCATGCATTATATTGTGTCGGTGGATAGCCTCATGGAAGTCCATTAAATGCTCAGTTGGTTCCTCCCAACTTGTTGCATGAAATTCAGGGAGGAAATCTTCCCATTGGTCTCTATCAGGAAGTGCATTAGGAAAACCAACTATCTGAGAAAAGTCACAAAAAGAAAACCTTTGAGCCATAATTTTCTCCATATCGAATTAGTGGAGTCGCCAATCGATCCTCGAATCATGGATTCGCCAGGTGAAAGATGCATAGCTTCAAGTGTGTCTGGTCCTTGTTCACCATCAAAGGCCAGATATTAACATTGTCGTTACCCCAGGAAGCTTCTCAGGCTGAGAAAGTAGCTGCTGAAACCTTCTCAAGAAATATCCTTAGGGTTAGCTTTCAGGTGTGCTAACAGTAGTCACAACTGAAACGGTGATGTGTAAACAATGGAGTCGCCACAGTGGAGTCTCTAGGTGCACAGTAGCAATATTGAAGTGCTCTGATGTCTGATGCACCTTCAGAATCAGAGGCTCAATGTCGTTTTTCCCAGGGAAAATCTTCAACTTCGTCCCCGGCAATGGCACCAGAAATGTTAGCGTCGAAAGTCACTCTTGGATTGCTTGCAGGAGCAAAGCCCGACACCCATCAGTTTAATGTCACTATTTGTTTATAAAGGGGTGATCAAATGGAGATAAAGACTCAAGGATATATAATTCTAACTCAAGATAAAGGATAAAGATGGCTGAGATCTTTTCGGCAATAGTGTATAGCCCTTTTTACTGTCGGTGCCCTCCACACGTAACCATCGGCTAAGGATTATGTGCTATCACCTCTCGCAACTCACGACCTCGCGGGTTGGAGTGTCGAACCTTGGCACTCTCCCTCTGTGAAATCTCGAGAGGCGATGGCTCTTTTCCTTTCCATAATTCTCGTGACTCGTGATCTTGTGCAACCAAAGGATATAGTCCGCCCTCTGAACTCACGAACCCCAAGTTCAAGAAATGAACTCATGCATCAACTGATCGCGATCAACGGCCCTCGTTACCTCCCGAGTTCTCCCCGAAGACTTATAACCATTCACCTCTTTAAAAACTTTTGTGCTATACTTGGCGTGACTCGGTTGACTGCAATTACCCACCGACCGTTGATCTACTTCACAAAATAGACCTTGGATGCTACCGACGACATCTTGCCTGCTCTCTTGACTTCCTATTTTGAAAAACAGGGATTCTCCCGTGCTGCGCTTGGGCACTTCGTGTGCAATCTACAGACCTGGGTGCTTCGGCGCCTAATGACAAAAATAATCGCTAACACGGTGTTAGAATCTCAATAGGGATAGCAGCCATTGGATTCGTATTAACAGGAACCATGGATCTCACGCACGAATTTCATGTTTCGGAATTCAGGAAGTGGAGAAGGTTGTGAATCGGAGTCGAGAGTCATGAACTTCTGATTTGTGAAGTCTCGATAGAACCAGGACCATCATATCCCAAGGGAGATTAGAGTCGTTGATCTGTGGTAAGGGGTTGTCGTGGTTTCAGAAGTCGGCGAAAGGAGCTATTGCATTGAAAAATGCCGGTAAGCGAAATCCATAGGTACCGAACTGTTTGGGCCCTAGTTCATAGTTGGAGGTCACATCAAGAAAATCCAAAGGGAGGAGTTAGAGACCCATTAGCCTTTCAGGGTTTCAGGGTTTTAAGAGACAGGAGGACTCGCATCTGGGATCGCGAAGTCACGAAACACGAAGTAACCTTTCGGGTGAAGGATGTGGTCATATCAGCGATCATGAGGAAGAGATTTGGCGCTTAGTGCTTGTTTGCACAAGCATAGCTCATAAGGACCTGTGGATGCACACCAGTGTGTGTTAGAGATTTCTACGAGAAATCAAAGAGTCAATTCGATTCAAGGGGAAGATAAGGAATGATCCTAAGACCGGGAGGTCACGTAAAACCTGTTGAGGCAGGGGGTGCTACTTCAGAGTGGTATCAGAGCCTAGTCTACAATTTTCTTTTTGTTTTCTGCAGGGAACAGATTGAAACAATGCCTCCAAGAAGGAGAGAAAGACCAATGCCCAATGCAAATATGGAAAGGGAGATGAGAGAACTATGTTCTTGATTGGATGCTATGGAAACAGCACAGAGACAGAAAGTCGATGCTAGAGATGTCAGCTAAGCCAAAAGTGAAAATGAGGCTGGAGCTGAGGAAGAAGTCACAGCAGAAGAATGTCTATTCAGAGCTATTGCAAGAATTAGATCCAAAGAAAAGATAGACATTCTGATGTATGAAGGAAACTTAGACATTGAAGAGCTTCTAGATTGGTTTAGAGCTCTGGATAAATACTTCGACTATGAGGATGTCGAGGAAGATAAGAAAGTTAAACATGCCATCACCAGACTTAAAGGGCATGTAGCACTATGGTGGGATGAATTGTAGTCTGACAGGAATTGCAAAGGAAAACAAAGAATCGAAAGTTGGGATAGGATGGTTGCAAAAATGAAATCCAAGTTTATACCTAGAGACTACTAGATTAATTTGTTTCAAAGAATGCAAAACTTGAGACAGAAAGGGATGACAGTGAAATAATACACTAAGGAATTTTACAGGCTCAACATCACGGTTGATCATCGTGAAAGTGATGATGAAATGATTTCCAGATACATGAATGGTCTGAGAAGTGACATTCAGGATGAGATGAGCATGATGACGATAAGGAATGTAGAAGATTCTTATCAAATGGCCCTGAAGACTGAAGATAAATTGGCTCGAAAGCAAGTTCAAAGAGACCGAGGTTGAAGTCAGAGTAAAGGAAAAGAAATTGCCCAAGATAGGACTTAGAAGCCGAAGGAATAAGAAAAGAAACCTCATACTCACCCTGAAAGAGGAGGAAGTTCACAGGGAGGATAGTATGTCGATAGAAATACTTTTCCATGAGCTAGAGGAAGAGGAAGAGGCAGAGGAGGTGAGATAAAATGTTTTTCCTTTGGAAAGATAGGACATAAATATTTTGAATGTCCCGATAGGAAAAGAGATGGAGGAGAAGCTCACATTTCAGAAGTGCAAAGGCGAAATGTTGAAGCAGAAGATGCAGAAGGTGGAAGATCCTTAATGATGAGGAAAATTCTCTTAAATCCAGAGAAGGAGATAGAAAATCCGGTCCAAAGAAAAAGTTTGTTTAGAACTTCTTGCAAAACCAACGATAGGGTATGCAAGGTGATAGTAGACATTGGAAGCACAGATAACCTAGTATCCACAGAAATGGTGGAGAAGATGGAATTGTAGATTGTTGCACATCCGAGCCCATACAAAGTCTCATGGTTACAAAAAGGACATCAGGTAACTATCACTAAACAATGTTTAGTTGAATTTAAAATAGGGGGATATAAGGATGAAATTTTGTGTGATGTTATTCCCATGGATGTCTATCATCTTTTGTTGGGGAGACCGTGGTAATATGAAAGAAATTTTATTCATGGTGGGAGAAAGAACACATACACCTTGGAAAGGAATGGTAGAATGCATATGGTGTTGCCAATTAAAGACAAGGAGGTGAAAACAGAGGTGAACAATACCATACTTCTCATGAGTGGGAAGGAGCTTCTTGAGGAAGTCAAGAGAGATGAAGAAATGCAGTTCACGGTGGTAAGAAAACCTAGAGTCATCTTAACCAGTACCAAGATAGATGACCTACCTAAGGAAATTCAAGAATTGTTGGAGGAATTTGTTGACATAGTAGTGGACGAATTACCTTGTCCATTGCCACCTATCAGGATCATAATCCATCACATTGATCTTATACCTGGAGCGAGTTTACCAAACAAGGTCGTGTATAGATTGACGATGCAGGAGAATGAAGAAGTCAACAGACAAGTCCAGGATTTGATGGACAAAGGGTTAGTTAGAGAAATCTTGAGTCCATGCGTTGTACCTACAGTTCTAAGTCCAAAGAAAGATGGTGGCTGGAGAATGTGTACATATTCAAGGGCCATAAACAAAATCTCCATCGGGTATAGATTTCATTTACCTAGGATGGATAACTTGATGGATTGCTTGAGTGGAGCAAAGTTTTTTTTCAAAAATCAATTTGAAAAGTGGGTATCATCAGATTAAAATGAGGGAAGGTGATGAATGGAATACAGCATTCAAAACAAATTAAGGACTGTATGAATGGATTGTCATGTCGTTTGGTTTGAAAAATGCACCCATTAATTTTCTGAGGCTGATGAACGAAGTCTTGAAAGATTTCATAGGAAATTTTGTAATGGTATATCTTGATGATATATTGATCTTTAGTAAGACTAAAGGAGAACATATGGAGCATTTAGTTGCAGTAATGAGGAGGTTACAGCAAGAGAAATTGATGATAAATTTAAAGAAGTCGTCTTTCATGAAGAAAGAAATCATTTATTTGGGATTTGTAATCTCTTCAAATGAGTTGAAAATGGATCCTGAGAAGATAAAAACAATCAGGGACTGGCCATCACCAAAGAGTATCTTTGAAGTTTGAATCTTCCATGGATTAGCTAGTTTTTATAGAAAGTTCATCAGGAATTTTAGTGGAATATGTGCATCGATGATGGAGACGGTCAAAAAAAGACACAAATATTTTCATTGGATAGAGGAAGCAGAGAAAAGTTTCAAATTACTGAAAGAGAAGATAATTGGACAACCAGTTCTGGTTCTACCATATTTCAGCAAAACATTTCAAGTGAGATGTAATGCAAGTGGATTTGTGATTGGAGCAGTCTTAAGCCAAGACAACAAGCCGATTGCATACTTCATTGAGAAGCTGAACGAGACCAAGATGAAATATTCCACGTATGATAAAGAGTTTTATGCAGTCATACAAGTGTTGAAGAAATGGAGACATTACTTTGTTCTGAAAGAGTTTGTCTTGTATAGGGATAACCATGCTTTACAATTCATAACTAGACTGGAGAAATTGAACCAGAAGCATGCAAAATGGGTTGAATACATGAAGAATTTTACTTTTGATATAAATCATATTTCTGGAACTACTAACAAAGTTGTTGATGTTTTGAGCAAGAAATGTTTGATTCTGCAGGAGTTCGGAGTAAAGACCTTAGGTTTCGACAACCTCAAGGAAATGTATAGGGATGATTTAGATTTTAAGTATGATTATGAAGCATGTGAGAATCCAGTTCTCAAAGACAGAAGCCGATGGACTGAATACTTGATCCAAGATGGACTATTGTTCAGGGGAAACCAGTTGTGTATACCGAAATTCTCTATGAGAGAGAAGCTCTTGAAGGAAAAACATAATGGAGCATTGGCTGGAAATTTTGGCCATGAAAAAACATTCGCACAATTGAAAGGGTCATACTATTTTCTAGGGATGAGGATAGATGTCAAGAGATTCGTGAATAGGTGCATAATTTTCCATTACGCAAAGGGAAAGAGACAAAATATAGGGTTGTATCAACCATTGCCAGTACCAGAGAGGCCATGGGATGCGGTAAGCATGGATTTTGTGTTATGCCAAGGATGTAAAGAGGGTGTGACTCAATCTTTGTGGTAGTTGATAGATTTTCCAAAATGGAACATTTCATTCCATGTCAGAAAACCAGTGATGCAACTCACATTGCCAATCTGTTTTTCAAAGAAGTTGTTAGACTTCACGGCTTACCCGAGAGTATTGTATCGAACAAAGATATCAAATTTGTTGGTCATTTTAGGAGGACCCTATGGAGAAATCTGGGGAATAATTTATCTTTTAGCTCAGCATATCATCCTCAGATGGATGGACAGACTCAAGTAGTAAACCGAAGCTTGGGAGATTTATTAAGGAATTTTGTGGTTGAACATCACAGTCAGTGGGATCAGATTCTGCGATAAGCGGAATTTTCATATAATGATTCACCAAACCAGAGCATAGGACAAAGCCCATTCCAGATAATGTATGGAATGTAGCCGAGAGGAGTATCTGAGTTACGAGACTTAGAGCAGAGGGAGTTCAGAAGTGCTAGTGCAGAGGATTTATCAGCAAAAATGCAAGAACTCCACAGTAAGGTTAAGGAGCGATTAGAAAATTCCAACCACGCATATAAGCACAGAGAAGATCAACACAGAAGAGAAATTTAGTTTGAAGTAGGTGATTTGGTTTTAGCGCATCTCAGAAAATAAAGTTTCCCAAGAGGAACGTACAATAAGATGAAGATGAAGAAAATTGGATCGTGTAAGATCATAAGAAAGTTTGAAGCAAACGCTTATGAGATTGAATTACCAGATGGGGTAGGAATATCGCCCATCTTCAACATAGTTGATTTGTATCCTTATAGAAATAATGAAAGGGAGAGATATGAGGATCAGAAAGAAGTCCAATGGGTTAAACAAATGCTTGTAGCTGAAATGTCGCAGATGGAAAATATTATTGATCGGAGAGTCGGGAAGAAGACCCGAAGGAAAACATACTTTGAATATTTGGTCAAATGGAAAGGACACCCAATTGAAGATGTCAGTTGGGAAAGAGAAGAAGATATCCAAAGACATGGACAGGTGGTGCAGGAGCTCATGAACAGGATTTCATGAATTTTTCAGACAAGGGAGTATGATGCAAGAGCATCGTGGCAGAAGACAGCTGGAAATGCACCAGTGCACATTTTGAAGAATGTTTTGAATTTAAATGAAGAGACATTAATGTAATAGATGGGATATGTATTTACATTTATGTTTTGGATATTGTAAATAGATCTTGAGTGTTTCTCTCATCTGTCGGATATGGAGGCATTTATTTGTATTGAATGTAAAGTAGGTAGCTTTTAATTCTGATTAGATAGCTTAGAGTTGTAGGAGGGAAAACTCGTGAAAGACACCCTTGCTTGTATAATTGTAGGATATTGATTTGAGTAAGTTGTAGAGAGTAAGAACATAGAGAATAACCCATGTATAGGAATACTTGAGTTAATATAATAAATCTTTGACTAACGTTCATGGTGTTATTATGCTTACTGTTTACATCTGTTGAATGGTATGTATACAGTTTCTTACATTCTCTGATTATGCATTTGTTTCAACATTGCTTTGTGTGTATGATTTCATGTTAAAGGTATGAAGTCTGAGAGAAGGGAAGAATGAGTTTCAATTGTTTCTCTTCCTGAGAATTCCTGCAAAGGAGTGCAATGAATGTCTGCAAGGTGTGCATTAACGAAGTTCTGAGTTTTACCTCAAAAAGTTCAGGAGGGATATCATTGTTCTCATGCTAGCAGAAGTGCAGGATAGCACAGAGTCGTGCAAAGTGTGCACATAAGTGTTAAAGTCTTATAATTTATCAATATAGAGGGAAGGATTGAAGTACTCTTGTTGCAAGGAGTGCACAGAGTCGAGGGGTCAAATAACCAGAGGTTATTTGAAAATGCAGCAAGTTATGCGCACAGGGATTCCTTAAAGTCTGGGATTTCTGGGAAAATCAAGCTCAAAAGGGATATAACTTTTGAAGTGTCCAAAGGCAGGTGAAGGTTGAGGTCACCCATAAGAGGGAAGGTTCATAAAAGAGGATGCTAGAGTGTTTAGAGAAGGAGTTTTGAAACGGAAAGGACGGTGGAAACGCTTCCAGGGGAAGTGTCGATTTACCGTGGGTCGTTGGATCTAGTTAAACCAGAAAGGGATATAAGGTCAAGAGTTTTTCGGTGTTAGAAGATGAAGAGGGATAGTGGCCATTGTATTCGGATCAACAGGGACTGTGGATCTCATGCACGAATTTTGTGTTTCAAAATTCGGGAATTGGAGGAGGCTGTGAATCAGACTCGAGAGTCATGAACTTCTGATTCATGAAGTCTCGATAGAACCAGGATCGTCAGATTGCAGAGGAGCTCAGAGCCGTTGATCTGTGGTAAGGGGTTTTCATGGTTTCAAAATTTGACAAAAGGAGTTACTGCATCGCAAATCGTCGATAAGCGAAATCCTGAGGTACCAAAGTGTTTGGGCCCCAGTTCATAGTTGGAGGTCACATCAGAAAAAGTCAAAGGGAGGAGTCAGAGACTCGTTAGCCTTTCGGGGTTTCGAGGTTTGAAGAGATAGGAGGACTCGCATTTAGGATCACGAATTCGTAAAACCTGAAGTAACCTTTTGGGTGAAGGTTGTGGTCATATCAGCGATCACAAGGAAGAGAGTTGGCGCTTAGTGCTTGCTTTCACAGGCGTAACTCATAAGGACCTGTGGATGCACACCAGTGTGTGTTACAAATTTCTACGAGAAATCAAAGAGTCAATTTGATTCAAGGGGAAGATAAGGAAGAATCCTAAGACTGAGAGGTCACGTAGAACCTGCTGAGGCAAGGGGTGCTACATCAGTTATCAAATCTCCTGAAGCTCTGAAGCACCAGAGCCCCAAATCTTGGAAGAAGTATCGTTCAAGAGTTCGCCAATTCGGCATTTGGGGGAAATGGGATGTCTTGAATGAGAAATCTCTGAAGCCCAAAGTTTCGGAGCCTCGAAGTCTCGAAGCTATATATAATCACCTTTTAGTTAAGCGTTTGGTCATATCTCATGGTCATATGAGGTTTTGGACCGAAGTAAAATGGATAGTGCCCAAAAATTGTTTTTAAAGACAGAAAGGGGCTTAGAAAATGAGCCCGTGGGATTTTTTATTTATACGGACCTTCATTTGAGGGAAATAATAGGATCCCTTGAACCTTATGAGAGGATCCAACACAAATCCAAGAGATATTTTGACTTTGAAGAATAATAACGACTGTACAAGGATTGCCCTCACAGAAAAGACAATTTTTCAAATAACCATAACTTCTTGCTCAAGACTCAGAATTGAGAAAGGAAGCAGACATTGGAAAGGTATTGGAAATAGGATTCCATGTATTCACCCATAATTGATAATTCAGTAGCTTAGATCACATGAAGTTAAAAATAGTATTTATGGTGACCATAAAAAGAAAATTTGTGGATATGTTACCAAAATTGTATATTATGGTTCTAGCCAACAATTTTTGTTGTATGCCTATTTTTTGATGTTATGGTTACAATTAAAACAAAAAAAGTGCTAGAGATGTCTACAGATAAAAGAAAGAAGGAAATAGACAGTTCTTCATTTTACTTTTTGGATCTTTAAGAAGTTATTGGATCAGATGTTGGGGTTCAATAAGCAACATGGAAAACCCTAATGAAATTCTTGTTTGGGGACAACTTTATGGGTGACAATTTTTCACATCAAATGTGAATGCTAGGTGGGGAAATCCATCTTAAATAAATGATAATGCATGTACCATAGGTTCATATGGATATGCAAACCATGGGAATAAGGAAGGATATTTTTATAGAATATGAAAGAGTTTGGACCTGGTATCAAGAAGGAGCGGAGGAACTTGAGGGCATAATGTTATGTCAAGAATATTCCACAAGATGATTAAAGGTCAATACTGAAGAATGTTAAGATATGATTCTAGGTGCAGCCATAAAGTTTTAGGAATCCACTACAGGAAATCCACTCGTGTTAATCAGAGTGCTTAATGGAATTTGGGTATAAGAGTAGCTCATTTAGTGAATGAAGTAGTGAAATTCCATTCACTCTAAAGGGTGTACAGATAAGGCATTATAATGTGGGCATATCTACTCTAAAATATTGATAGGTTAAAATGATATTTTTTTTTATAAAGAGAAACAAGGAGTATATGTGGAGATAAGATGTAGCATCTCCAAGGATTAGTCCTACAGTTTGGAGATAGCACCTCCATTATTGTTATCAGAGTGCACAGTGAAAGCATGGTATGAATGAAATCACTTCAATGGTAAAGGAATGAAGGTGCACATAAGTAAGGATTGTCGATTAAGGCATAAAAAAATACACTATGGAAACATTGTATCTAGAATGATTCAATAAAAACTCCTAGCATGGTAATTACTCAAAGCTAAATATATTAGAGACTGGGTGAAGTTCATGAGTAAATTAAATAGTTTAAAGGTACCAATAGATAGAAACCCAGTTATACATAGTCTTCTGCAACATTCGGGGAACTGTGACAACCATGGGAAGGATTGTTGAATATATTCCCAAGAGATAAGTGTATTGTGTTAGGGTCCTATAATTATAGGAGATCTAATGATTCAGGTATTATTTGTGGGTCTCATGATGAAGTTCCTGGCTTGCTAGTCTCTTAGTTGATTTTGCTTCTCTTTCCATCCATTTTTCTTGATCCTTCGTCACCCTGTTGTGCCCTTCATTCCCTCACCCTTCACTTCTTCACCCCTTCGCCAATTTTATCCCTGCATGAATAAACAAGCTTAGGCTAAAAAAAACAAACCAATAGGTTAATAATGTTAGTAATTAAATTAAGTGTAGTTAGGTTAGTATAATAATGAATTAAAATAATCCATAAATAAATTATTATTAAAAAGTTAAACAAAACATTTATTTAATACATTATAAATAAATAAATAGTTTATATATATATATATATATATATATATATATATATATATATATATA